>RJWJ010013526.1:0-39723 GCA_004363605.1 Indri indri | reverse complement strand
AAAATAGAAAGAAATTAATTGGACAGCTAAAAATATATATAGAAAAAATTAGCCGGGCATGGTGGCACATGCCTGTAGTCCCAGCTACTCGGGAGGCTGAGACAGTAGGATTGCTTGAGCCCAGGAGTTTGAGGTTGCTGTGAGCTAGGCTGACGCCACGGCACTCACCCCAGGCAAGACAGTGAGACTCTGTCTCAAACAAACAAACAAACAAACAAACAAAAAAACAACAAACAAAAAGATAAAATTGGGCTTGAAGACCAATTTCTGCTTTTTTTTTTTTTTTTTGTCACCCTAGGTAGAGTGCAGTGGCATTATCACAGCACACAGCAACTTCAAAATCCGGGGCTCAAGCAATCCTCCTGCCTCAGCTTCCCAAGTAGCTAGGACTACAGGTACATGCCACCATGCCCAGCTAATTTTCTATTTTTTGTAGACAGGGAGTCTCGCGCTCCTGACCTCAACTGATCCTTCTGCCTGGGCCTCCCGTAATTTCTACTAAGTTTCCAACTTCAATGATTAACATGATTTCTTGGTCCTAAGGCTATTTTTCTTCTGAAAATTAACATCTTTTTAAAATTATTTTTCAATATCGAGGATACACACTGAATACCATGTGTTCTCTCCCCCGCCTCCGGGGTTAAAAAAAACAAAAAACAAACAAACAAAAAAACCACCAAAAAACCCAAATTCTAATGCAATCTTACCCTGATGGTCTGTACATTTCCTGGAAAGGTCCCCTTAATCCACTTCCACTGCCAATCTGTTCCATCATTACAGCTTGGAAGTGACCCAGGCCCTCTTCCTGGCAGTGATAGACAGGGCCCTCCGGGGAGAGGCCATTGGGCTGGGTGGCTGCTGGACAGTGCGGGGGGTGAGCTGTCCCAGCAGCAGAGTAAGCCCTGGGCTGGAGGTGACCGGCCGGCCGCTGGGGTGTGTAAGGGGGCCCCGCCTGTAACATCACACCATGGGGTGGGAAAGCAGGTGAACCAAAGCCCATTCCTGAACTCAGGGGTGGAGGAGCAGTTCCATAAAGATAATCGCTGGCTGACAACGAACTCTGTCGCTTGGTAGCCGCATTATGGTTGTCCAGGTCTAAAAATTCTTTGGGACTCTCCGGCCTTTCCATAGACTCATCCAGCTTCTCTTCCTCTGGACCAGGATCTTGCCCGTCAGCTGGGACAACTTTAGCAGCCACTGCATCCATGCGGGCTGGGGAAGTTAAGGCAGCATGCAGGGTCTCGCAGCCTTGCAGATTGGCCACGGCATTCTTATCCGAGAAGAGCGAGCGTGGTGGGGGCGGCTGACTAGCTGGGGGCCCACCTGGGCTTCCCTGGGGGTGGAGGGGTCTCTGCCAGTCAGAGAAGCCCTGTGGACAGGTATAATAAGGAGTTCGCTGATAGTGATGGTAGGAAGGCTGAGGTGGTGGATGGTAGGAGTATCTCATGCCTTGGTGGGGGCGATACCGGGGAAAGACTCCAGAATGAGGACTGTTAGACTGAAAGCCCCTAGGAGGAAAATGCTGAGGGTGGGACACTGAGGCCTTCCCTCCCACTACAGGGCCCAAACCCGGCAGGCCTGGATTGATGTGATAGTGCGCAGCTGCATTTGGGTACTCCAGGCCAGGCACGTACAAGGGAGAGAACTGGCTTATGGTGCCTCCCAGCAGACTGGGGTCTGTGTGGGGAGGTGCGGTTGCGTTTTGTCCTGTGCATGGCATGGTGTCCTGCATTTTGCCTCTGGGGCAGAGTGGCTTTTCTGAACCGTTGCCTCCAAGGCCCTTCCCCTCTGATCCACAAGGAGACGCTTCACTGATGACTCCGTTTTCGGGCAGAGTCCCTCTGTCTGCCACAGTGGAGAGGTCTCTCAGACACCCCTGGGCGGCTGGGCTGGCGTAGCTGCTATCCGAGGGCCAGGCAGTCTTGCCCTTTCCTGCTTTACAGTTGTCTGCAGACTCTGAGGAGTCACTTTTGAGCTCTGGGCCTGCCGTTTCCCTTTCTCGTGGTGAGCTCTGCCTGGTGCAGTCGGGCTGCAGGGGAGGTGCAGGGTGAGGTAGCTGTTTGAGGTATACCCCTCCCTCGGACGCAGCAACGCTTGCTGGTTTCTCTTCCAGTCCAGGCAAGGGCTCTAGTGCAAAATGAAGAACAAAACAACAGTCACTCGGTAGCTGAAATGACAACATTAGTGGAGGTGGCGATGAAAAGAACCTGACAATCAGGGTTGAGATGGATGTGCGCTGATTCGAGCCTAACATGGGAATCACGCGGAATCCCCAAACAGGACCGTGATGCTGCGGTCCTCGCACACGTCCTTCCGCCGCTTTCACGGGCCTAAGGTAAAACCTAGCACCTTGACAGCCACTCTTAAGATGCAGAGAACGGAAGCCTCCTTCCTGTGTTGTCACAGGCAGATGAGTAGGAGGGTAAGAGATGGGTCACAGCTGTGGACTCTAGGCAGCTGCATGTGAAACACGGTAGGAGAGTATGGCTGTCATCGCAATTGCTGGCCAGGCCGGGAAGCCCTAAAAATTGACCCAGTAACACAGACCAGGGCACGACAGGCAGGCAGGAAGGCCAGATCCCTGATTCTGCCCCTGAGAACATAAGCTCCACAGGAGCAGGGGCATTGCCCCTGTACTCTCAGTACATGCACAAAGTGGGATCTTAGTCAGATTTGTTTAATGAATGAATACATACTTCTTGTCTGGATGTCTTAAAAGCAAGATGCCTATAAACTACAACTCAAAAGGCATGTTTAGAATATTACAAAAATTTAATAAACCCAATCAAATTAATTTGCTAGACTCCAATGCGTGGTTAGAATCTCAGAAGCCTTTACCTTACTATTTTATCATCCCATAAATATGGTCTCAAATAAAAAGACGTTATATGTGTATGATATATATAAACATACATAAAAATAATTTATAATCTTTCTAGGACAGAGATGTCTAGGTGTGATCAAATTATGAATCTGGTAACAGATCTTAAGGAAAACATTTAATATTCATAACAACTTTTAAAGTAACTACCAAGACCTCAGGCCACCTGTGAACTGAAGCTATTCTTAAAGGTCAAAGGTACAAATTGCACAAAAATTTAAAACCAAACTCTTCATTGTTTAGTCAACATAAAACTCAGCAACTATTAATAGACTTATCCAAGATTTAACTAATGGCATTCTTGCGAAGCTCTGAATTCTAGACACCATTTGAAACCAGCATTAGGTATCCCGCTCGGGCTGGTGTTCGCAAGACAGGCTCTTCCACAGACCAACACCAGCAGTTAAGCTCAAGTTCCAAGCCTGCCATCAGTTGCATGTGGGTTCTTCATCATCTTTTACAAAGTCCCGGTGTCTCCATTCTCTAGCCATGTAAGGAGTAAGACTATGTACACAATATATGCTACCTACCTACTCTAGAAATAACCACTGACTACACAAAGTATTTTTTTCATCTTTCTCCTCTAGTTTAATGTTTACTCCTCTTAAATGTAATTTGTAAGAGACTGCTTCAAAATTTCCTAGTCTCACAATTTGTAATTCTTGGCAGATACAGACATATATCCAAGAATAAAAGGATGGTAATAATTAGAATTTGAAAACTTATTTCATAGTGATAACTTTCAAGACAGTGAATTTTTTAAAGGCATTATGATGATGTAGCAGTTAAAAGCCCGGAAGCTGGAGCTAATCTGCCTGGGTTTTTTTTTTTTTTTTTGAGACAGTCTCTCACTCTGTTGCCAAGGCTACAGTGCTGTGGCGTCAGCCTAGCTCATAGCAACCTCAAACTCCTGGGCTCAAGCAAACCTCCTACCTCAGCCTCCTGATTAGCTAGTACTACAGGCCTGTGCCACAATGCCGAGCTAATTTTTTCCTTTTTTTTTTTTAAGACGGAGTCTCACTCTCTTGCCTGGGGCGAGTGCCGTGGCGTCAGCCTAGCTCACAGCAACCTCAAACTCCTGGGCTCAAGCAATCCTACTGTCTCAGCCTCCCTATAGCTGGGACTACAGGCATGTACCACCATGCCCGGCTAATTTTTTTCTATATATATTTTTAGCTGTCCAATTAATTTCTTTCCATTTTTGGTAGAGACGGGGTCTCGCTCTTGCTCAGGCTGGTCTCGAACTCCTGAGCTCAGAATGATCTGCCCGCCTCGGCCTCCCAGAGTGCTAGGATTACAGGCGTGAGCCACCGTGCCCGGCATCCATTTTTAATTGTCCGGCTAATTTTTTCTATTTTTAGTAGAGATGGGGGTCTCACTCTTCCTGAGGCTGGTCTCGAATTCCTAACCTCAAGAGATCTTCCCACCTCAGCCTCCCAGAGTGCTAGGATTACAGGTGTGAGCCACTGTACCTGGTCTGCCTGGGTTTAAATCTCAGCTTCATTGCTTACTAGCTGGACAAGAACGAATATTCCATTACTCTGTGCCTTGGATTTTCCATCTGTAAAACAAGGTTAATGATGTAGCTACCTCAAAGGCTTGTCCTGAGAACTGAATGAGTTTATCTATATAAAATTCTCGAAAAGAGTGTCTAGCTGAGCGGGTGCCTATCTGTGCAGCTACCATTATCATCACCAGAAATGCTCCGGGATCTTCGGACCAAAACAAGCGCTATGACTGGCCCAACCCCGAGTAGTTTAAGACAAAGAGGCTGAAAACCAGTTTCCATTTGGTTTGATAGTCTGTGTGAGAAGATTACTCATGAAATACCAGCTTAAAGAGCCACCAGTCAGATGAAAGTGACAATGTGAATTACCTCGGTCATTCCCAGGCTCTGGCGTTTCCCTGTTATCCTGTGGCCTCCCAGGGTTGCCCAAGGCAGGCTTGGGGGCTGGCGCACTGGCTGACGCCGAGTGAGCTACCTGTGGGAAAGGGCCAGGTATATGCGGGGGAGCAGGCTGGCGGGGGTGGTAAGGCACACCTGGTGGGCAGACCCGGGAGGACAGCTGCTGCATGGCGATCATCTCTGGGCTGTCCATCATGGAGTCCCCTCCCTGCACCCCCCGCAGAGCCTGGGAGGGTGCTCCAAACAGAGAACTTGGTGCTGGAGGTGTCTGTAACCGATGTCCAGCAGACTTACAGGGTGGTCGTATATACCCTGAAGAAGGAACTCCATGAGGTAGAAAGCTTGATTGTTCAGTCCACTGGCTTGGGGGGACAGGTGGTCTCATCACTCGGGAATCCATCATGTGACCAAGAGTGCGAGGCTGGTGAGAGGGTCCTGGCCCTAAGAGAGGCTTCTCATCTGGCCCCAAGGGTCCTGGGTTAGTAGCACCATGGTTCCCATTCCAGACAGCAGAGTGTACTCGATTCAGGTACTTGTATGATCGATACACGTGGCTGGGAGGAATTTCTGTGCTTTCAGGAAAGTCTGGGGGTCGGGCGGGAGCCCCGCCATGCCTGGGAGGAATAAATCCTGGCTGGAATTGAGCTGGAGGATACAAGTTTCCATCCTGACCAGGGCCACTCATCTGCCCAAGCTGCAACGATCCAGGATGTGGCGCCATGTTAGAAAGGTGCACCAGCCCTCCACACATCTGCTTCTCTTCGGGCGTGCCGAGCCCGGGTCCTCGGTGGCTGTTAATTCCAACTGGAGGCTGGCAACAAGAAAAGGGCGCACAGCGGAGTTAACCAGAATCACAGAGCAAGACAGATCCTGTAACGTGCTTAATCTATGGAGACAAACTCTTCATGACAAGAGACTATAAACTGAATTTAACGTGGGAACAGACCGTATTTCTGAAACTCGCCCTTTGCACTTGTGTCCTCTGAGTAGGCTGCTTACCTGCATGGAAAAAGGTTGATGCTGTTGTACAATAGGCTCTCCAGGGTGTGGTTCCGGGACTCCGGAGGAACCATATAAACTGGTAGGATCTGATCCTCGTAGAGGACCAAATGTTCCTGGTACTGTTGGCCTCTGGGAAGCATCAAGTAAAGCAACAAGGGGGAAAAAGAAAAAGCACAGGTATGATGTTGATAACCGGGGTTTTCCTGACGATGAAACTACTATTAAAAGAGTACAGACGACTAGGCCTCAGCATGCAGTGCCACAGAGGGAAGACCGCGAGCACATGGGCTCGCCTGCAGCAGGACTAGCCCGAGCCACAGCGACTTCCCTCTTCCTCTCCAGGAAACGCAGGACCGAATCAGTGTTTCTCAATCTATTTTAGATCAACCTTCCCTATAGGTCCCCCCCTCCCCCGACAAGCAGCCTTTTTAGCCATCTTCTCCCAACTGTCCCCTCCCATGAAATTTTACCACCACAGATACATGTACCTCTCGCATATCACAAACACAAAAAAAGTTGTTTGTCACAATTTTTGCCCACATTGACAATACATGCTTCAAATTATTGAGAAAAAGAAGGATTTAAAATAAACAAAAGGCCACGTGTGGTGGCTCACTCCTGTAATCCCAACACTCTGGGAGGCCGAGGAGGGAGGACTGCTTGAGCTCAGGAGTTCGAGACCAGCCTGAGCAAGAATTAGACTCCGTATTTACTAAAAATAGAAAAAATTAGCCAGGCGTGGTGGGGTGCGCTACTTGTAGTCCCAGCTACTCGGGAGGCTGAGGCAGGAGGATCACATGAGCCCAGGAGTTTGAGGTTGCTGTGAGCTAGGCTGACACCGTAACACTCTACTCAGGGCAATGGAGTGAAACTCTGTCTCAAAAAATAAAAGAAAAATAAAAAATAAAATAAAATAAAAAGAATAATGGGAAAAAAGAGACTTTCTGCACACAGAATTATTTCGTAAGCAGTGCCGACTGAACAGCCTCTACATCCCCATGAATTCACCGACTAGGTGAAGCCATGACAGAGTTTAAGCGGCTCCTCACCATCTGGTTTAAGAAGGGTGCCTGGCTGGGCATCCCGCCACAGTGCAGGGGGCGAGCGAAGCCTCTGCCGTTAGAAGTGCCCACCTCCCGAGGGGGCTGTGTGGAGCTGCTGCCCTGGTCATCCCCGGAGCTGGCGGCCCGGCGTGCAGGGGGCAGCGACTTTCCTCCGTTCTCCACGGGCTGCTGTTTCCTGCTGGGCCCTTCGGAGTCCCTGGAGCGGGTCCAAACATGGCTTCCACCACTTCGTCCGGCCCGACCCCGTCTCCTCTCCCGCTTTTCGTCCTCTCGGATCCAAAATTCTTCATCTGTGTCTCCATCTTCGCCAGGAAAATGTTTCATCATCGCCCGATGGAAACACCTCTCTAAATTATCAGACATCTTGGTATACTCTATAGAAAGATATAATATAATTTTTACAGGCCACAAAAGACAATTCTAACAAATAAAAGATGCACTGGGGGTGAAGCTTGGGTTTTTTTGTTTTTGCTTTTTTTTCTTAAAAGAGATAAATCTTGCTCTGTCGCCCATGCTGGAATGTAGTGCTGTGATCACAGACCACCGTAACCTTGAACTCCTGGGCTCAAATGATTCTCCCACCTTGGCCTCCCAGAGTACTGGGATTACAGGCATGAGCCACTGTGCCTGGCCTGGGGTAAACTTTAATTCACCGTTATGGCACATTGTGTTGTAGAGCTATGGACACCAGGTGAAGAAGACAACAGTGTATGTTGTATGGCTGGGACGGTGACTGCAGGAAGATTATCTCAAACCAGTCAAATTTTAACTCTTTTAAGGCTAAATTGAAGAAATACTGAATGCAATCACTGAATCTGCTTAGTTTTTAAATAAGGCGTCTTGAGTTAATGCATAAATGACTTCAAGGTTAAGTACGCATGGAGCCCATTTATACCTTGATATTAGAGACCTACTATTGTAACTTCTCCAAATGGTTTTACAATGAGCTCCATCTAAGCTCCCCTCGCCGGTGGTGAGAGAGGTACGGTACAACCTACATCCCGACTGGCCTCTAGGATGAGAAATAACCTGTGCCCAGTTAGCCACTTGTCCCAGGGGACAGGAGACAGTTCCTGGCACACACCGTGTAAGTGGCTGTAATGGCCAATCCCAGGGCTCTTAACGTGCATTCTGTTCGTAGTTCTCAAGAAATGTCTGAATCACTAGGATGTGTGTCTCTCAAGGAGAAGGCATGTTATTCCTGATTATAAAGGTACAGCACGTGCACCTGGTGCAAACGCCTTCCCCACTTACCACTGCTTTCCCCGTTGTATTTTCGACAATTCCTGAACATAGTCTTCATGTCACTGACAAACTCCTCCTTGGTACAGTATAAACCTCCATTCAGTTTCTTCTCCATGCTTGAAATGTCCATGGGGACCTAAATAGGACACATAACTCTTTAATTAAAATATGCTGGAGAGAAAAACATCTCCTAATCCCTGTAAGTCAAAGAAATCATGACACTGTGAGGTGCTCAAGAACCTGGTATATATCTAGCAATGCTGACCCTTAAGGAACAACACATAAAACAAGACACAAACAACAAAACCCAAGAAAGATACATATGCTACAGTGAGTACAATTGCAAAGACAGCCTCTACCTTAATAATCTGGTAATAGTTAGGGGCATAAGATTCATCCACAGGTTCCAAAAAGGGCCAGGAATCCTTGTGAGCCTTCACCACATCTAGAACTGAGAGCCACAGAAGAGAAATTCAGTAACACGCTCACACAGGAATACTTCCATCGGAAATACAATAGCTGAGTGAGAACCCACCTTTATACATGGCAGTGAAATCGTCGTCCAACTCAAAGCTGTAAATCATAAAATAAGAAATTAATAGTAACTCTGACCACCTTCTCTTAGCTCTTTCAGGTCAATCAGAGACACACAGCTGACTGAACTAAGAATGGGAATAGTCCCAATAATTTTTGTTTTTAGATAAGCCTGTAACACTCACAAAACTCTCTGCAAACAAGACGAGGGACAGTATACCTCAGCAAAAAAAGGGGATATCGTTACCCTCCATCTGTAAAATGATGGGGTTGGCCTAAATGATCCACAACTTTATGATTCTACAACATTAGTTATTTAATAGCACATTCTTAACCAGGCTTCATTTTTGTGATCTAAATAATCCAAAAAAGCACACAACAGAATGAGCTTGTGAATGCTGAATATTTACTTGCCTCTTGAATTTTTAGTAAGGAGACACAATACATACAGTAACATCCTAAGAAATAAATTTTTTAAAAAGAGCAAACTGCTATTCACATTGTTGAGCAACAATTTTACGTAACAATCATTCATTGTGATCCATTAAATTAGAGGGCTGGGGAAAGAAGAGCTTTGTGTGAAAGTCTCACTTGTGCTGCTTTGGCATGTGATGGCAAGGATGTCAGAGGGCTCAGAGTGTCTGTGTGTGCATGGCAGGAGAGGGCACTAGAGGTAGCTGTGAGTCTGATGCCCACCACTGCCACTCGCTATGTTTTCTCACCTTTCAAGTGGTGATACCATTGCCTACCACACAGGGTTGTCAAAAGGATTCAATGAGAAACATGCTCAGCAGTACCGGAGTGCTTAATAAATGTCACCAATCGCTGCTGTTGTTGTTATTAAATACTCACAGGTCCTTGGTCTTTTTTTCTTCCCTCATGGGGGAACTGGGATCCAGATGGGAAAGTTCTGGAGGGAGCTCCTTCCCTTGTGCCAGCAGCCATGCCCTTTCTTCCCTGAGCTTTCTCCTCTTAGCGCGATCTACGGTGAACACACAGCATGATGGCGTGAGTGAGTTAAGCACACTCTAGACAACTACATGTTCCTTAATCATTGTGAGAGAAGGAAGAAGGAAGACCATCAAAGCAATATCACAAAATTATGTTTGTTTCCTTTGCCACTCTCTTTTCGGTAATTGTGATGTTTCTATAGGTGGAATGCTTCAGGCAAATTATCAACCAGTGGGACCTGTTTCCTCATGCTGAGCTCCAGCTGGAGGATGAAGGCGCATAGCTGGGGAGGGAGGGAGGGAGCAAGGCGGAAGAAAACAGAAAAATGGAAGTAGAAGAAAAAGAGAAGCCTTTCTTCTCTTTCTCTCAAAAAAGAAACACCCCTTTTTAAGGACCAGACTCTCGGTCTAAACACATGCAAGGTTCTCCACGTGCACATTCAAGCCCCGAGCTTCTGCATTTACAAAGGTGTCAGCGCACACCACCTGTCTGCCCTCCGCCCACCCCACTGTGGGCAGCAGGCCCCTCCTGCCAGTGGCAGTGAGAAGTTTGGCTGGGAACAGGGACAGATGCCAGCTGGAGGTGGCGAGGAGCTGGAAGGCGGGGATTTCTTTTTTTCCGGCTCACAGCCATGGCCATGAGAAACGCACCTGGCGTTCCCTGGCCCGACGGGGCACTTGCTGCTAGCGAGAACAGCGAGGTCAGGAGCAAAGGACAGGCAGGGAGAGGACGCCACAACAGCGACAGACGGCAAGACACAAAAGTGGAAGTGAGGAGAAGCCAGGACAGAGGCTCTATCTGCTCCTCCAGTTCTAATTTCTGTTCTGCAAGGCACGAGCCCCACACCTGCCTACCGCTGTGAGCAGGACGGGGTCCCGCCAAGCGCTCTCCCTTCCAGTTCCCTTTCGCTCGTGTTTCTGTTCCTAAATCATTTCCATTTATAAATTTAGAGTAATCTGGTCCGCTTTAATTAATCAAAAGCACTTTACTATCACCAACTTTTAATTTTTTTTAGGGAGAAAAAAGAACAATTTCAAGTTTAAAGTGTAAATTAATAACCACACATCCACCAAACTGTCAATCTTAACCAGTCTGTCTTAGTAACGCCAACACAGTATTCATTGTATGATCATGCCACAGCTTAACGATCCATCATCTAATTGATTCCAACTTCAGAATTTTATAAACGACACTATAATCATGTTTTTAAAAACGTGTCTTTTCAAGCATACATGTAAGGGTTCTCTGAGACAAACTCAGCAGTGGACTCGCCAGACAGTAATTACTACGAGTATAAAGTACATAGAGAAACTATAAGGCATTTTCAGAAAGTGCTATCCAAAGGTTTGTCTTTGATTACAAGTTAAAATTACCTTCGTCCACTCCATGGTTTATCTTTTGACTTTGTTTACAGTGTTTTTGTCACATATAAGTTTTAAACGATCATTGTAGTCAAATATCTCACTCTCCCCTTACGGTTTGTGCTTCTTGTACTTACATTCTTTTTTATCTCAACGTCTTAAATTCACCTTATCTTCTTCAAAAAGGTTTTGGCCTTTTGGGTATCTGTAACTTATTCTTACATAAGCATGTACTTTCCCCCCCTATAAACAAACAAGTTAGTACCACCTTTTTTTTAAAAAAAGAGACAGGGTCTTGCCCAGGCTGGAGTGCGGTGGGCTCAAGTCACACTCCTGCCGCAGCCTCTCAAGTAGCTGGGGCTAAGGGTGTGAGTCACCACACCCACCTCATTACTTTTTGAAAAACCCCCATTCTCTCCCAGGGTCTGTTTCTGGCTTCACTGTCTCTCTCTATACCAATACCATTTCCTCTCCTGCACTGTAGATTTGATACCATATTGTTTTTCAAAGTCATCTCGGCTATCCATGGACCTTTGCTCTTTTGTATGAATTTTAGTAACAGCTTAGCAAGATCCACAGATTTCTAATAGCAAATACTGAGTCAGGGATCAAATTTTTCCACTTGACCAATAATGTCCCCCGCCCCCCTGCCGACACCCAACGTTTTTTTAAAAGTTGGTTTGTTCAAATCAAATTCAAAATGGTCCATATACTGCATTTGGTGGCTATGTCTCTTAAATCTTGAATTTCTAACAAGCATCCTCAAAATTTATTCACTGGAAAGACTGGGTTATTCTGGCACTGCAGCATTTCCCACGTTCTAGATGTAGCTGATGGTATCCTCAATGCAGTATTAATGTGTTCCCCTAACCCTTACATTTCCTATAAACTGGCAGTTACATCTAGAGGCTTTGATGAAACAAATTTGACTTTTTTGGGCAATAACATTTCATACATGGTGCTGTGCAATTTTTATTTCATTGTATATTAAATCAGTTTATATCTGGTTATCTCTTTTTGTGATGTCAATTATTATTATTTTTTGGGACAGAGTCTTGCTTTGTTGCCCAGGCTAGAGTACAGTGGTGTGATCATAGCTCACTGCAACCTCAATCTCCTGGGCTCAAGTGATCCTCCTGCCTCAGCCTCCCTCGTTAGCGGGGACTACAGGTGTACACCACCACACCCAGCTGATTTTTCTAGTTTTTGTAGATACGGAATTGCACGTTTCTCAGGCTGGTTTTGAACTCCTGGGCTCAAGCAATCCTCCTGCCTTGGCTTCCCAAAGCGTTGGGATTACAGGCGTGAGCCACGATGTCAAATTTTATCAGTGTTTTCAGGAGCTGGCAGCCTGATCTTTCCATTATGAAGTAGCTCATCAGTCTTTTACTCAATGCTTTTAGCAGCCTCTGATAATTAATCAGAGTTCCGAGACAGAATTAACCTGCAGAGAAGATTATATGAGTGACTATTTTCTCGTTCCTTCCACAGATAGTATTTATCTAGCACCTCTAAAGATGCACAGGAGAGACGTTAATTCATCACATACAGTGGTTGTTGTCAGGGCAGAGCTTGCAGGCAACTAAAAGCAGCACGCAGGGCAGCTAGCTGCCCTGCAAATCAAGTTTTACTGGAACAAAACCCTGTAATGACTCAGAAGCCAAAAGTATTTACCATGTGGCCCTTGACAGAAAAAGTCAGCTGACCTCTTCTTTAGAGCACTAAGCCTTAATCATTTCCTGAAAACCTGGGTTGAGAAAAGCTTTGCCTAGACCCATTTTTTTCATTACTTGCTCTTCTAATTATTACTCCTGCTGCATTTACTGACCAAATTCTTCTTTTCCTAATCAATTATTTACATATTCTAAAATAGCGTATGTAACAAAAAGGCTTGGTTCTTTGTTATTTTTTAGTCACTTGAGGTTTCTGTTTTGTTTTTTCAATGCTCAAAATGATCCACGTTAGGCCAGTGAGAGACCCTTTCGGCCAGCTTCTTTATTTTTAGACAGAACTTCTAGAAGTCTTGATGCTTCCTTGCTTTTCTGTTAGCAAACAGTCTAGGCTCATTTTATATTTCTTGTCCAGTACTGGAATTCGTCACTCTCAGAGAGTCCTGGTTTTCCTTCTGGTGAGAAAGTACATTTAGAGACCACCCATTGCTACTGAGTCCTGCTATCTTTATAAAAAGTATTCATATTGACATTTATAGAATAATAACGAATCTAGGGGCTTGGCTGAATTCTTGTAATTCAGTTTTAATACTTTACCGAATCATTTTCTTGGAGTTTCAAGTCTTTACATACACACATATATTCACATTTTTCTTTATAAAACTAAACCCCTACAGGACAATACAGAATAGAAGCAATGACAGGGGAAATCCTTGTGTTTATCCTGACGTCAGAGGGAATATTTTTAATGTTTCCCCATTAAGTAGAATGTTTGCTTAGGTTGTTGACAGACATTGGTTAAGGAAGTTCTTTTCCATACCAAGTCTGCAGAGACTGCTATTAATACAAGCCAGGGAATGCCAGAAACCACCAGAAGCTGGAAGAGCCAAGGGTTTCTTGCCTAGAGCTTTCAGAGAGTGGGACTCCATCAATACCTGGATTTTGAATTTCTAGCCTTTAGAACTGCGAGAGAATAAATTTCTGTTACTTTAAGCCACCTAGCTTATGTTCATTGTTATGGTAGACCTAGGAAACTAGTACAAAATTAGAGCCCACTTTCTTTTAATTCAACCGTTGCTCCTAGGAAGTCTGCTATCACTATTACAGAACATCCTCTAATGTCTTTTCCAAATTGGTTGTTTTGAACTTCCGTGGGCCATGTATTCTATAATTAGGTTCTATGTGTCTACATGTGATTTACGTCCAGTTTACATCTCTTCTTGCTCTCTGTATCTGAAGATTTAGGGGGTTTTTCATCAGATCAAAAAAATACTCAAATATTATGTGTCGATGTTCTCCTGGCTTAACAGTATTGGTTCTTTCCTTTTAGATCTAATAGTGAAAAAACATCGGACCTTTCAAGCCATCCACCACCTGAGTCAGTTATAAAGCTGTTTCCGTCAGTTCCAAATCCATCTTCCACGTCCTGCTCTGTGATGCTGGGGCAGGGATCCCACAAGTATCATTTCTCCACTCTTGGTTGGCTTTATGTTCTGCACAAAGGGAACACTAAAGGGACAACGGGAGGCGGGACGAGGGAAGGAGGTGACTTTCTGCCTGCTGGTGTGCTTGCTGCTGCTGTTCCCCGCCACTGGAGCACTGTTCTCTCACCAGGTTCTCCCGGTGGTCTCAGAAGCAGGCTGCTCGCTGCCTGCCCCCACCGGCGCCAGCATGGGGCAGCAGCAGCACCTTCAACTGCCTGAGGCCAGCTCCGGGGAGCCCGCCCCTGAGGCAGGACTAACCCGTGTCACTGCAGGGAGTCCTTTTAACCTTTTTATTTTTCTAACTCACATTTAACCAAACTCCCTGATGAAGTTCTCTCTGGTGGCTTTTGTGACTGGACCCTGACTTCTTTTTCCACAGCCCTCCTCTTTCTTAGAGCTGCGATCTACACACCTTCCCACATCTATCTTCCCTTAACTGAGTCTCACGAGAATCTAAGCAGTTTAACCCAGTCATTATTACAATAGCCATACTTTAGCTTTCTAGAAGTTCTAGTAGTTTCCTTTGAATCTAGTTATTTTTCTCCTTTTGTTTTGAATTCCTTCTTTTTCATAATGCAAAATATATTTCTTTTTTTTGCTGCCAACCATTATTCACAATGGAGGTTCCTCATGTGCTTTGAAATTCTAATTGCCTATTCCTTTTCAGCAGGAATTTATCTCCGGCCAACACTCCCTGGCCAAAGGTAGAGTCCTGAGACTGACCACTCCCCACCCACCCTGTCTGTCCTCTTCAGTTAAAGTCCTACCTTCTGGCTCCTTCTTGTGGTAAAGAATTAAGCTAAGCTCTTCAGAAGGATATTTACGCAGCTATTAGGTGAAGTAAAACTTCTTCTGACCACGGGTACACAGAAAATTTAAATAATGTAACATACATGTACATAATGTATAGATAATATAAATAGGATTTCCATTATCTGAAGTAGAATTTTTAGGTTACTTATCAACCATACTGACAGAATGACTTAGTTTCAATAATGCCTGTTACAGTACTGACTTCTCTGACTCAGCATGAATACTCAGGTCATAATCCAGTCCTGTAACATTTTTTATAGTCAAAGATTATCCTAATCAACGGCCTTTCCCCTTTATTTTTTTCTGTTGTGGCTTTTTAAATTTTTGGTAAAAAACCACATAAAATGTACTAACTTAACCATTTAAGAGTACATTATCTACATAAGCAATGATCCAATTCCAGAACTTTTTCATGCTCCCGAACACAAACTCTATATGCATTAAACACTAATTCCCCATTTCCTTCTCGCTTGGCCTCCAGTATACAATATTCGTCCCTTTGTGCCTCGCTGATTTCACTTAGCATAATATCTTTAAGGTTCATCTATGTGTAGCATGTTTCAGAATTTCACTTCTTTTTGAGGCTGAATAATACTAATATTCCATCCTAAGTGTATAGCACATTTTGTTTATCCATTCATCCACCAACAGACACTTAGGTTGTTTCCACTTTCTGGCTTCTGTGTTTTCTTCTTCCACTTACCTCCTTTCAAATTTCTTTAACCAAATAAAAGCCATGAGCCTTCCCCTTGGAATTACGCATTCATACCATACCGCACTGTTTTGCAAACACATTCAGGGGACTCCCAGACCAGCCACCGTAGCACTGCTGAGATGAGAGTATAAACAGAGGCATGCAACAGAGTGAAGCTAACGGTATGTTCTTTGCGACATTTACCCTCAAACAGATAAATACCATCTTAAAAGGACCCACAGAATGAAATCCTCTTAGAATTTAATGTCATACCGAGCTTGTTTCTCTGAATAAACTGTTATAATTTAAAAATTATCCTATTAGTACATAATCCATTATTTCCCTTTTTATAGTTAGAAGCAACTAAAAACTCTAAGTTTATCATTGTAACTATCTTACAGCCTGTAATTCTTTCCACAATAACTGTCCTTTGTAATCTGCTGTGTGTTGGGGACTGTCCTGTTTGCATTTAATCCTGTTAACAAGTCTGCAACAGCCATCCTCATCTGGTGCCTGGTCACCTGGCAAGGCCACACGTCCAGCCGGCCTGCCTTGTGCTCACCTTGATCCAGCCACACCAGTCTACCTGCTGCAGGTTCCCGTCTCAGTGCCTGCCACACATCACTCGCGCTGCCTGTCATGCTCTTGCCCCCTCAGGTATTCATGTGGCTACCTCGTTCACTTTTTTAAAATGTCACATCTTCAAAGAGAACTTTCTCGACAAGTCTATTTAAGCGTTACTTTCACTGTGTTACTTTTTTTTTTTAAGACAGTTTTGCTATGTTGCCCAGGCTGGACTCACACTCCTGGGCTCAAATGATCTTCCCATCTTAGCCTCCCGAGTAGCTAGGACTACAGGTGGTACCATCATACCCAGCTATGTCAGAACCCTATTGAAAAATGAAATCCCATTTAAAAATACAAAGAAATAGGCTGGGGGTGGTGGTGTGCACCTGTAGTCCAGCTACTCAGAAGAGGCTGAGGCAGAAGGGTTGTCTGAGCCCAGGAGTTTGAGACCAGCCTGGGCAATATATAGAAACCTTATCTCGAGGGGAAAAAAAAAAGAAGAAGAAAGAAAAGACAGTTATTATATCTTGAGGAATTTGTTATCTAGCATCAGAAATAGGACATATTAAAGATCTTATAAGTATTACATAATAGGATACAGGCTAAATCTATAGATGACATACACTAAAGGTTTTAGAATGAAGAAATGACCTTGGAAGAAATGGGGTTAACATATTAAGTAACAGAAGGTACTACTTAGAAATGGGAGGGAAGGCCAGGTGCGGTGGCTCACGCCTATAATCCTGGCACTCTGCCAGGCTGAGGCGGTGGATCGTTTGAGCTCAGGAGTTCAAGACCAGCCTGAGCAAGAGCGAGACCTCGTCTCTACTAAAAAAATATGGGAAGAAATTAGCTGGACAACTAAAAATATATATAGAAAGAATTAGCTGGGCATGGTGGCATGCCTGTAGTCCCAGCTACTCGGGAGGCTGAGGCAGCTGGATCGCTTGAGCCCAGGTGTTTGAGGTTGCTGTGAGCTAGGCTGACGCCATGGCACTCTAGCCAGGGCAACAGAGTGAGACTCTTTCTCAAAAAACAAAAAAAAGAAAAAAAGAAATGGGAGGGAAAAAGTACATAAGGCCAGGATCCTTCAATTTTCATGACCAAAATTTACCAAATTTTGCACTGAAACACTGCATTAAAAAAGTCAAATCCATAAACTATGCTGTTTTATTAAAAAACAAGAAGGATTCAATATATTTATTGAAAGGATTAACAGAAAAGATTTGGAACATGAATCCTCAGCCAAAAAAGAAAAAAAACAGAAGATAAACTTTGGTCTATATTCAACCATGTCAAATGATCTGTTTTCATATGATATTATCAGGTTCAGCTTATAAATACAACTGTTATCTAAGAAAACATCTGAGGACAGTTGTTATCCTTACCTTTGTGGAACCACAAACAGAAGAAAAATCTCATTATCCTAAGACCAAGACCCAGACCTGGGTCTGAGAAAACTATTCGCTATAATTACATTAAGGTAATATTCTAGACTTGAACAGTGCCAAATCTAAAAAAAACCTAAGGCTTAAATATATCTCATTTGTGTTCAAAATTATTTCTGTGAAATCAGTGCTCATCAGTATCTTCATACATTTTTTTTCTATTCCACCCAAGGGGCATAGCGGAGATTAGAACAAATTAAGACACTGAAAGGCACACCAAAAATGACAAATGTAAGTGCTTTAGAAGGAATAAAAAGGCAGTGAGATTGGATGCAGACGAATAAACGTGACAAAATACAACGCACAAAGTATGCAAACAGGCATTATCAGAATGAGCTCAGGTACGTGGTGGAACCTAGCCCGACCTGGCCATAGTTGCACGGCCCACACCGCACGCACCCT
This sequence comes from Indri indri, assembly GCA_004363605.1. Classification (NCBI taxonomy): domain Eukaryota; kingdom Metazoa; phylum Chordata; class Mammalia; order Primates; family Indriidae; genus Indri; species Indri indri. The sequence goes on along the minus strand of RJWJ010013526.1, from coordinate 21,701 downwards.
CCACACTGCGCCGAAAGCCCACGCACCTTCCACCGCCTTGACCTTCTCCTCCAATTCCCGTTTCCTCTCTTCCTTCAGCATCTGCTCCTGCTCCTTCTTCTGCACTGCCAGAAGAATCTGACGTTCTTCCTCCTCCTCTTTGCGCTTCTGTTTTTCCATTCTGGTAAGCACAGGGGTCTCCTGTGTATACAGGAGCATACATCAGCACACAGTGGGATCAGTTCTTCCCTCGCAGATTCAGTTTACTGAATTCAACATATTCCACCTACTGTTAGCTAGAGGAGTTATTTCACAACTACAAGTTGATTTTATTATTTGTAGAATATATGTATGGATATATAAAATCATACTAACATAGACACCATTCTTTTAGATTTAATTATTTGATAAACTTGAAAAAAAAAACCACCTTCCTCTAAGTACACTAAGGATGAAAGAGAGTCGCTGGACAGACCACATACTCCTAATAACAGTAATACACACGATTTTCTTTTCTTTCTTTCTTTTTTTTTCCAAGACACAGTCTTGCTCTGTTGCTCGGTAGAGTGCCGTGGCGTCAGCCTAGCTCACAGCAACCTCAAACTCCTGGGCTCAAGTGATCCTCCTGCCTCAGCCTCCCGAGTAGCTGGGACTACAGGCATGCGCCACCATGCCCGGCTAATTTTTTATATATATATTTTTAGTTGTCCAGTTAATCTTCTATTTTTTTTTTTTTAGTAGAGACGGGGTCTCGCTCTTGCTCAGGCTGGTCTCGAACTCCTGAGCTGAAGCAATCCTCCCACCTCAGCCTCCCAGAGTGCTAGGATTATAAGTGTGAGCCACCATGCCCCAGCTCCAATATGCAAGATTTTGAAACTCTTACCTTTTACACTTTTCATTACCAACAAAATAAATGAAATTGGGGTTTTAGAGTTAAGGGCCACTGTTTTAGCTTAAGATGCAAAGACATAAAGACGACTATGAGAAATTCATGAGAATTGCACAAAGATTGACTACCATTTTCCTTTGATTTTCAAGCCAAATAATGTTAGCAAAGATTTCAGGTGGTTGCTGTGAATGTGAATGCCTAAGAAATCTAACAAAAGAAAAGGTAAACAAAGGAAAACAGGACAATTATCCTAACGAAGTTTTACAATGCACATTTTCCAGTAAAACTAGTTCTGAGCCATGCTGTAGCCCAGGACACTGAAGCTGCTTATTTTTAATTTCTTCCCTTAACTTTTGTGCTAATGTCAAAGCTAGAACTTCTCTTTTTAAGTGTTATTGAAGAGGTAACAACTGTTGTTTGCAATAAACAACCTCCATAAGTTGTAGAGAGACAGAAAAATGAATCAGGTGTCAACAGAGGGAGAAGTCACATTACTCTCACAGAAAATATTATCTGTTTTGGGTGAAACCTAACAGGAATGTGAAGCTTTCTTTAACAGACCTTTTCAACAGGGAGAAGACCTAAGAAATTTCTGTATCAGACAAATTTTCCAAGGTTTTATACTGCGTAAGTTGTAAAAGTGGTCTTAATGTGGAGAGAGGGGGGAAAGATGAATGAAGATTACCATTTACACAAGTTACCATGAAACACTGAAACTGCTTTTGATTAAAATTTTGTATTATTTTCTTTACGGTTCTTAAAACCAGTTTAGATTCTCATTTGACTCAGAATTTAGACATGTGTCTTGTCTAGATAGCACACTTTTCAATGTCATTTTTGCTCAATTACTCAAATTCTATGAGCGTGACTTTAATTAAGAGTTAACAAGGTAAACATCTGGAACAACCAGGAGGAGAGATGAAAATAGAGCATTAGCCATTGTTAATTGTACATATAACAGTGTACTTATAAGGAGCCTCAGTAGAACAAACAGAATTCAATCCAGTTCCCTAAAATCTTCTTCATCATCTAACCAGAGTGGGCAGTTAGAATATGGTAGATGCTGATTCTGAAATGGGCATGCGATGGACACCTGGCAAGGACAGTCCTTGCAAGGCCTGCAACTCCAGGCGCTGGCTCCTAAGTAAACGCCAGTTCAGCACCTCCCCAGAATTCTGCCAACACCCCTCCCCCATCCCACTTCCCAAGTCCTTAATTATTCCAACTCTTTGGCAACGTCTTTACCTAGCTGACAACATATGAGGAAACCACAGTTAACAAACCAACCAACCAAAGTAAAAAAAAACAACTTGCCTTTGCTTTCGGTTGTACATCGACTCAAAAACAAACAAACAAAAACAAAAACCCACACCAATTGATTAACAAGAGTAGAGGAAAGGGAAGAGATATGAGGAAAATGGAGCCTTGTCAAAGGAAATATTTTATTCAAAGAAAATAGCGATTTCTATATGTCAGACACAAAAATGAGAGAAAAAACAGGCTTATATAACAAATGTAAGTTATTTAAATAACTTCATGTACATGTATTCTGCCCCTCCCCACAGAGAACAGCTGGTGTAAATATGTGAAATATTTTCCCTTCAATCAGTACAAGAGTATATTAAATAGGATCAGCACTTTAATGAGGACTGAGGAAATGCAAGCCAATTACTTATGAAATGAAGTATTAAGTCACTGAAGACTTGATTATCTAAGTAGACAAACATGGGAGGTATTTCATGTGTTAAGTCAATGGAAGGGGGAATGGAAAAAAGCCAATTACATAAATCTTATTAACATCCATTTAACTTTTTTATAACAAATATGAAAATGATTTGTTATTTTTAACACGTAGAGAGAAACTACAAATCAATAGTCCTCCCCAACAAATGGAACATGAATATGAAAATTCACAGAAGATACATGAAACATGTATGTCGTAGAATGTTCAATATGACACCATAGAGAAAAAGCCTAAAGCAAATCCACGAAAATGTAAATAGTAATGATTCCTGCACTGTGGGATCTCCATGTCTTCTACAGTTTCTAAATGCAGTCTCCAAGTTTTCTATAAGAACGTAAATTCTTTTGGCCTCAGAACAATCCCTTCCCAAAGAGACTGGGGAATCAACTAGCATTACATGTTCTCAAGTAATCTAATTTTTATTAACTTTTTTCTCCCTCCACTATTTGATCCCTGTTAAAAGTCATATTCAAGTACCAAAAGGTTAGAACTTGTGCATTTAAAACAATTTTTTTTTTAAAAATTTATTTAGAGACAGGGTTTTTCTTGCCTTGTCACCCAGGCAGGCATGCAGTGGTATGATCATGGCTCACTGCAGACTTCGATCCCCGAGTTCAAGTGATCCTCCTGCCTCAGCCTCTGGAGTAGCTAGGACCACAGGTGCGCACCACAACATCTGCTAGTTTTTAAAATTTTTTGGTAGGGATGGGGGTGGGGGGTTGGGGGGGGCGGCGTAGGAAGTGGGGAATCTTGCTATGTTGCCCAGGCTGATCTTGAACTCCTGCCCTCAAGCCATCCACCTACCTCAGCCTCCCAAACCGCTCAGATTATAGGTGCCAGCCACTGCACCCGTCCAGCCTGTTTTCAAATTTCTGTGCTAATTTTCAACACTCTGACGCCACAAGGTAAAGCAAGTGCTAATGACAATACCACTAAAGGACAGGACTCACTATGTCCTATGTAAGGATACTTTTGGTAGCTCTTAACCATTAAAGAGTCAGCACGACCAAATGAATGATAATCAAATAAATTCTAAATAGTTGGAAAAAGAATATTTTATTTTACATTGCAATTTTTTTCTTTAAAACAGGGTCAGCTGCGAATGGCATAAGGGTTGGTGTCTAAAGGCTTTACAGATAAGAGGCCTGCTAGAATCAAGGGGGCATTTTCATGAGAAGCCAATTAGAAACACCATTTAGAAATCCACTCAAGGATTACTCGCAGAATCTCTGTTCTACACAGTGCCTAGGATCCCCTTATGCACCCCCGACCCACGGGCAGGCCATCAGACTCGTGGGCACTCTCACCAACTTGAGCAGCACTCTCAAGACCACACCCCCACAAATGGCTCCCTAACAATGGCAAACTCCAAAGTCTCCGACAAAAACGACCACTACATCCCTAATCCTACCACGGAGTTCAGTGAGACTCCCTTCGCTGACACTTTCTGCATAAGTCACAATGAAAACACAGTAAGACTGAACTCCGGGGTGACCAACACAGGCCAGAAACCATGAAAACATGCTTTAAAGGCCTGGAGATTTTTGCTGATGAAACAAAAGCACAAAACTCATGCCACCACCAAGGTTTTCTCCAGGATATCTGATACCACAACAGATGCTTAGAAGTCTCTATAGTGCCATGGTTTCTTGTATCTAAAACTAAAGAGCAGAATAACAAAAACAAAACAAAAAAAAACACTGCCAAGAATAAAAGAAGAAATTTTAGTGTCTGATGCTAAACTTTTGCTTGCAGCAGTGAAGAACCTCACAGCTGTTCTGATTACTATGCAATCTGAAGTGCAAATAGGGCATCTAGGGGCGGTGAAAAGAAAATAGGAAAGGGAGCTTCCCTGCAGGTGTTAGCAGTTAAGGTAATAAAGACAGTGGAAAGAACCCAACAAGGCCAGGAGCCAGAAAACCACCAGAGGGGGTGGAGGAGAGGGGGAGGGGAACGCTAAATCAAAGTATAATGAAGTGAATAAAAATTTAACAGCCCAGCCAAAGACATGGTCTAAAGTAAAACTACTGTCTCCTAAGGCAAAACTTTCCATGACCACTGAACTGTTTAAATATTCAATAAAACATAGTGCTCAAAGGAGATAAATGGTTAAAAACCAGAGAGAATATGAGAACCGGCCAGCACTAAATCTGATTGAGAGAACCCAGTAGGAACAATGGAGAAAAGCCTTCTGTGGTTAAAAAACAGAGAGCAGGTGGAGGCAGCTGAGAAGGTGTCCACAATGTGCTTCCTGGACTTTCTGCGAACAAGGAGGGCGGATTTTCAACACTCCTACGTTGCTGCTTCTTCCTTAGTCCTGGCTTCTTCCTTCATTTCACTCTCCTTTCTGTCTCCATGATCAAACACACCCTTACTAGCAATCTAGGTTTCTTGTGGCTCATCTCTCACTCTCACCTTGTTTATTTTAAATCTCAATAAATACAAATACTCAATTCATCCCCTCCTACAGTATGACGAAAGATAATGGCATTTAACTACTCTTAAGCGATATTATTAATATATTAATAGAAAATGAAAGTACCCAAACATAGTTGGCTCCTGGATGCTGCTTGGAAAACCCTTCTATTAATAACGAGTTGTTGCCCAAACATTCTTTTTTCACCTAACATCTATCTCAAACTCCCACCTGAGGTCCTACCTCTCTTCACCGGACCTAAACATTTTTCTGCCCCTTCAACTGATTTGTGCCTTTACTTATCCTTTTTTGCTTTCCTTGCGTCTTAGAAGAATTGTGATTGGCTGCACCCGCTGGTGAGGCCTTGACACTCAAGCACTTCATGTGACCAGAGAGCAGACGGACCCACCCCCTTCTCATTCACGGGCATTTTTCATGCCCATGCTGTGTCTCCAGTTAGAAACAAAACCAACCAACCTGCCGCAAGCTTTCCTTGTTTTTTCTCTTTACTATTTCATTGTTTGTTTTCTTTCATACTTCTCAAAAGGACAGGTAACACGGTGATCTATAAAAACTCATTTTTATTCACTCCCAGCCCCTCTCCACCTGACCGTTATACCCATCGTTCTCTACTGAAACAGTCGCCCCACCGCCGGGAAGTTGCCGTCTCCTCCATTTCCAATCACGGCAATTTCACTGCTGACTCCTGCTGGAAGTACAGCTCAGTCTCATCTTCTGGTTTTCCCTTATAAAGTCACTTGCCACAGGGTGACCAGAGAGGTATCTTCCTAAAACAAAGATCTAATGACACAACTTTCCTTCCTACTGCCCACTGAAGATACAAGGATGACAGGGGACTACAAAATCCGATCGTTCCAGCATTTTCTTATACTATTACCACATATTACAAAATATGCCAGCCACATCCCAATATACACTATTTTTGACCACGTTCTACAATGTCCTGCCTCTGTGCTTCTATTATTCCTGTCCTGTGGGATGCCCTCTGCCCCCACCCCTTTGTCCCCATCAAAACATTAGCCATCCCACAAGGTGGAGGTCAGTGGCGGGTCTCCCTGCCACAACTCCCCTTTGTGTGCCCAGCTCCAAATGCTCCCATCTTCGCAGTCATGGGTTTCTACTGCACGTACGTCTGTTACAGTGCCTCTCACTCTCATCTGTATTAGATAAAACAGAACTGTGCCTATCATCCCAAATGTAAGGAGACTGTAAGATCCCTAAGAGTGCGGCCTCATGCCTTATCTTTATAGTTCCTTCTCTTTCTAGAATGTATAAGAATGCTCAATAAAGGTCTGAGATTTAGGGGAAAAATGAGGTAAAATAAAGAAGAAAGAATAAAAGAAGTACATGAAATAAAACGTAACTATCCTTTCTGAACACTTAAAGCTCCTCCTAGCTACTCTCACACACACTCACCTCCTGCTTGATGGATTTGACGGACAGGTGGTCAGACATCCACCTAGGCTGCCACTCTGCCTTTGTGCGCTGTGGACGTTTTCCCTATAGTTAGAAGTGAGGAAAAGAAAGGAAAAGATAGATTAGGGTGTTCTCAGCTGCTGCTGCTGTCGCTGCTGCCGCCTCCGCCAGTAAAAGAATGGCCATCAAGGTGCACAGGAAATGGCTTTAACTAAGAGGGAGGGCCAAAGTACACTCAGGACAATCAGGGAAAATGACCACTCAGCTGTGCAAGGTACTAAGCCAGTTCATTCTCATAAAACAACAAAAACAAAAAAACTTACAGACAACCAAGTGTCTCCTTTGACAGTCTTTATTAATGGTAAGAAACTCCCTTCACTGTTTAATCATTTAAAAAAATATTTTTTCCCCTAATTATTAAGGGAAAGCCAGCTTTTATCACCTTCAGCTGAAGGGAATGCCTCTGATAAAGGGACTTATGAGCAGCTGAGGGTGGACCTCCCCTTCACAAGGCAGTTCAGCGGCAGCAGCGAGAAGTGAGAGCAGCTGCCCAGGCTGGGAATGAAAGCCAGTAAGCAGGAGTGAGAAAAAGACTAGCGGTTAGGCGTCAGAGAGCGCACCTGAAAACATCAGAGCTCTGCAAAAATGCAACAGGCTTGAAAGTAATCACTGTAGGAAATTTCAAAGGAGTTTTGAGATCTAAACTAGGTAATTATTTTGAAGGCCAAGGTTTATTAGCATATGTAAGTTCTGAATGAGAACTCATTTGTGGAATGAGCTCCATAACTTCACCAACTGAAGCCTGATATTAAAAGGGGGTAAGCAAGAGTCTTCACTTTAAGACAATGTAACTTCGCTGACTTTAGCATCAAAAACAAGCATTTTCTGGACTTGGCTTTTTCCACACTTGATCCAAACTCTTACTTCCTGAAGAATCAATGAGGTAAGGAATCAAAGGACAGAAAACGGTAAGAGGTGGTTTACAAAACAAACATATTGCAAAGCCACGGGGGTGGCCTTAATGGGTCAGCAGCTTTAGAAAACATTTCTAAGAGAAAGAACGACTGCTTCCCAGTGCAGAAGCAATGCCAGTTATCAAAGGATGGCACGACCTTCTGTAAGTACTTTCCCCCAAAAGCTACCCTAGAAGTTTCTTCAAATAAGCCTGTAAGTAAGCAACTTTTCATAAGCTTCAAGACCCTAATTGGAAGATAATCTCAACTTTCAATAAATATAAAAACTTACCATGGAACTGTCTTCCAAAGGGATTACACCAGTTACCGTGACAATGGCAAAAGACAACAAAATTTCCACTTCCACTTTGCCAAATGAGATGACAGTCACTCTAGAGGAACGCGCTACTCAGCACAGGCTAACGTGCTTCCCGCCGCACTTTACCACCACCTCCTGTGGGAACTATTTACCCTTCGTCAGCTCATTTGTTAAGGACCTAATGTTTATAAAGCTTTCTATTACTTTAACACTAGCTACAAACACTTCCAGCAGTCTACACCCCCATTTAAAAAAAAAAAAACCAAAAAAGGTTATTTAAAAAAACTTCTATATGGTCACGGCAGGCCTTACCTTCTGATTTCTTTTATTATTTCAAAGCTTAGAGGGCTATCCTATCTTCAAAGACACAGCAAATCTTTTGACTTTCTTCTTGCATTTATTTTGCTAAGAAATGTAGATTTAGTTTTCTACGAAGATTCCTTACTGCGTAGATGATGAAAGAGGACCAACTGAGTGTCTACTGAGTGCTAAAGACTGTGCTATGTACACTGACATGGGTTCTTTTAACTCCCACAAAAACATGTTTGAAGTGACAGCATTTCATTTTACTAATTAGAAAATTGAAATTGAGGGGTATCAAGTATATAATAACTTATTCTAGGGATGGCTATGACAGGGCGGCACCCTAATTCAAGTTAAATTTCGAAGAGGCTCCTGACTTTTCCACTTACCACATTCACCTTTTTTCCACTGCCCAGTTACTTGTGCCTCCATCACATCCTATATTTAGTATGTCCTGGTGTTGATTTGTGAGAATCATATTCTTTTCTACTAATCTATGTTTGAATCATAGGTGTTTTTCTTTATTAGAACAAAATCTCTCTTGGTTGATGTGTTTAGGATGGGTAGTGTTAACAAAGATAAAGGAAGGAATTAAAAAACGTATACACTTCAAGCAGTTATTTATTTATTTTTTAAGAGACGGTGTCTCACTCTCTCTCTTGCCCTGGCTGGACTGCAGTGGCATGAGCATAGCTCACCGCAGCCTCAAACTCTTGGGTTCAAGTGATCCTCCCTCCTCAGCCTCCCAAGTAGCTGGGGACTACAGGTGCTAACCACCAAGTCTGGTTAATTGTTAAATTTTCTGCAGTGATGGGGTCTCCTTATCTTACCCAGGCTGGTCTCAAGGAATCCTCCCACCTCAGCCTCCCAAAGTGCTGGGATTATAGGCGTGAGCCATCACACCTGGCCTTAACTTTTCTTCTCTTGAAAAGAATCAATTCTTGAAATTTTTAATCAAAACTATCAGTTTTATGCTGATAAGTTTTTTCACTTCATTCTGCTATCCTCAAAAATCTTGGGTTAAATATTGCAGTAAAACCAAAATTACAAAAGAAGGTTTAAGCTGATCAGGTAAATTTATAGATGATTTAATGTGCCATCAACTGTCATTATCAATGAAGTCATTATACACGGTTATACAAAGTCATAAAACTACTGCTGTGTATCATAGTTACTTTAAGAAAACTAGATTATGTATTTCAATTTCTAGAAAAATTGGTACTGTGTTAGAGATCATAAAAACTAAATGTAATTATCTTATATGGAATTAAGTATATTGATGGGGAAATGCTGATTTCCTTCATCATCCATGACTATGTGAGTCATTAAACACTGTTTTATATTCCTGTTATTGTGGAAAGGTAAATTTCTAGAATTTTCCCTAAAGTATCAACCTGCTTAAGATCAAACATATCATTGGATTCACAATAAATGAGGTAATAGATTTGACATTTTGTACTTTCCTGTAGGTAATGCAACAGTAATTTATAAATACTTTGTCTTGAGATTTCATTGGCAAGTGGTCAAATATTTCTGGTGCTCTGTTAACATGTATTAATAATCACGAGTGTTAGCATCATTGATATGCAATGAAATGATTATTAAGCATCCACCATAGAAAAGGCATTATGTGAGGTGCTATGGGTTAGAAAGACAAATAAGACTTGGTCCCTGAGCCAAAGAGGCTTAAACTCACAATGAAATAAAGTAAGGCACAAGGAAACATGTCAAGGAAGAAAATCCTAAAGGCTAGGAAAAATGAAGACAGTTCATGGGCAAAGTGACTTTTAAGTGGGACTTTTGAGAGAGTACTTTTCAAATGGTTGAGGAAGTAGAGGGGGAACAATGTTTGAAAATGTCATGAATTAGGGTCTGTATCCATGAAAGTATAAGGCATATAATATAGCTGATGAAACTGTAACTTGCCCTGATGGAGAAGAGGGTAGAGCCGAGCAAAGAGCTGGCCCTGGAGCTACAAAGACAAATGCTCCTCAAAGTCTGCTGCTTAGTAGAAGAGACAGACCCAGAAGATGATTTTTTTTTAAAGCATATAAAGAGAGGTAAGCACAGGGTGACATGAGACACAACTGGGGGCTCAGGGAATGTATAGGAGAAGGAAGTTGTGAGAAGCCACTGTAAGTATTGGTGGGCACTTAGTTCTTCTGGCAGGAGATCCCACTTTAACACAGCAGTTCAGAGAAGGTGAAAGCCTGCACTATTTTCAGGACAGTGGAATGCACTTCAAAGTTCTAATTAATAATCCTTAATGTAACATCATACATAACTGAAGGGAGCATCAGTATCCGTTACTGTCTGTATACCTTCTGGGCAATCATGTTGCAGATCTCAGGCAAGAAGTCCTCACTGAGGAGCTTATAGAGCTGCCGTTCTCGAAGGGAGGTCCTCTCTCGAAAACTCTCAGTGACCTGTCTCCATTCTTCTTCTGTTTGGCATAGGAGCCACCAAGTGCCTTGGCCTGGCCCTTGGGACCCTAGGAAAGAAAGGGATGGATTCACTATACTAGATCCCACTAGGTAGGACCTTTTTCCTATTTATTCTCAATTTTATTTCTACCCTGGGTCATAACTAAAACAAAAGGAGTCAGAAAAAAAGACCTATTATGGAATACCTAAAGATAATACAAATATAATTACTGCGACTTTAACATCCTAGAAATGCTTTAAGGTATCTACTTTTCTACAAAAATGGCTTTGAGTTTTGAGCCTCTGCAGAGTCCACCTTCTCTCACTTACACTGTGATACTGTTAATTGGCATTTCCCTCCCAAATTTATGCTATTTGGATTACAGAATTAAAAATCTAGGCAGGAAACCAGTATTTGGCACTACCATAAAAACCATAATGCCCTGACATTGAAAAGGTAGCTCTTTGAGAAGCTGCTCATTCATTCAAATGTTTAGGTGTCTATTACATTGTGCCTAGTTAACATAGCGCTAGTAAGAAGAACTAGTCCTGATCGTAAACTGTCTGTCAGATGAACAGATGGGCACAGGGTAAGGTGTGAGGAAGAGAGAACTGAGGAAGGGTAGGGAGGCAAGTTAGTTCGAAGGCTAGAGTCACCATCCTAATATAAATGAATTGTGTTTACTCCACCCATTCTAAACTCCAGCAAATAACATTACCATTTCTTGCCTGTGGCTCAGATGTCAAGGAGTTTTCTTCCTGCTTTTCACTGAAACACAGGAAAGGGGGCACCAATTAAAACAAAGACATGTCCAAAATCGTTCTATGCTTTCCCTAGAAGGTAGACCCAGTTAATAAAGACAGAGAGAATGTCGAGGGGGTAAGGTAAGCAGAGGGAACAATTCTACTAAATAAATGAACACTGAGGTAGGCGTGCTGGTGTAGATGGTTAAGTACTGACAGAGCTACCCAATGTCATGGCAACAACAATGTGTAAGAAAATATTAACTTAAAACAAACTTTTTTGGGGAAATCAAACAGATGAGTTAAATGTTAACAGTTAAACTGCAAGAAAAGCTTTCGGGATTCCAATGTTCTCCTCCCCGATTCAGGGCCACACTGCACACAGGCATATTTAATTTAATCTTACAGAAGGTAGAGGTTATGAGTCAGAGTGCCTCCTGTCAACATGTGCCACTTAAAATGTGACCTTGGGAAAATTATTTAACTTTCCCTAAACTGGGGCCATTAACAGTGCCTACCCTCATAGGAATGTTGGAGATTAAATTACAAAATGCAAAAGGGAATAACACGATAGCATTAAGCATCATTTTCATTCGTATTTCTAAAACAGAAACTCTCTGGATATTTTGTTTTCAAATTTCTAAGAGGTACTGTTCAATGCAACTTTCTGTGACAATGAAAATGTTCTATATTGGTGCTGTCCAATATAGTAGCCACCAGTCACATGTGGCTACTGAGAACCTGAAACATGTATAGTGTGAATGAGGAACTGAATTTTAAATTTTATTTAACAATACTGAAACACTGCCTCAGATAGACAGCTATAAAGGAATAAAGTCACCAGTAGAGGGTAGCACAAGTCCCTGTACGCTTATTAAAATGATTCTGTATTCCCAACACTAAGGTACTTTAATCGTTGATACTTACAAGGAAATGGAGATAAATGTAACGCAACTTTCTGAATAAAAGAGGACCTGTGGAATGCTAGCAAAATCCAGATACAGATGGTGTGTATACAGAACACAAGTAATTATAGGTCGTTTCTCACAGATGCTGCTAAGCTGGCACTAGGCAGCTGTGATCTGAAGTCAGATTTCTGGAAAGTTAAGTGGAATGCTGATCAAGTTTAGAAATCAAAAAAACCAAATTGTGAATGACCTGCAGTCATAATCTTATTTCCTAGAAATATTTCCTAGTGGTTAAGAAGCAACACAGTGAAATCTGGCCTAATTCAAGCATTTAGATTAAGCTGTTTGTTCTGTGTTATCAGAATTTTTAAGGATACAGCCTCAATTCAAATAGGGTTATACCGACAGATCTGATCCCTAAGTATCAAAATTCACATGGTGGAATTTCCTAAAAAATGATAAAGAAAATTTCCCAAATGTTACAGAATTTTTTCTTTGCTAAAATAAAATATAAAATAGTAAAATAGAAGAATAAAAATAAGTTTAAGATTTTACCTTTTCTTTATTGTAGGAAAATTGCATTAAACTCAAAATAAAGCACGTTTAGGCATGTTAACTATTAAATTCTCCTTAATGGGAAAGAATCCCTAAACTCAGATATAATACATCATTCTTTTAAAATGCTGATTATTAGTCAACACTTAACTAGAGAAGTAACCTGCTCCCCCATCCTGTGAAAAAACTGTGGTATAAAAAATTTTATGAGTTAACATATTGAACACATTACACTGTCATGCACTGTCTTGTTCAATACAATCCTCATTAAATGCATAACCACAGTCCAATAAAAGAACATGCTTAGAGAGCGTAGGTAACCTGCTTAGAGGTCATGCAGCTAGGGCTTTCTGTTTTCTTAGTGCACACTTGCTAATTTCATGAGGACTCTGATTCAGGTTTCCAAAACGTTAACTCTCTTGCGCTTCCCGTGACACGAGCAAAAATCAAGGATTAAGGAACGCTGACAATTAAGGTCCCTTCCACCATGCCCCTTCTATGACAAGAGACTGACAAGATTTTCTTACCTCAGCATAATTTCCTCCTGTAGTTTCTTCCGTTTTGGGGGTCTTCCTCTTCTTTTTCCTGTTTTTCCAGGAATACTTGAGACATTTTTCTGTCCTTCACTTTCCCTAAGAAATAGTATTATTAAATAGAAATGTTCTGGCATAAGACTGACATGTTACCTACGGTTTAAAATTAGTAATTATAGTATTTCTGGCTGTGATGTTATAAAAAATGATTAAATGTAGCAGTAAAAGGGCAAGGGCAGAGTAACTTCCAGTTCTTCATTATCAAAACTTGGGACTGAGATTTTGCGGTATTAAAACGTGCTTAGGATCTAACACCGTCCTAACAGTGAGCACTGCTCCTGGCAACGAGAAAGCCTAAGTAAGAGGTTAGCATCCTTCTGGGACTCTATGGAAATGAGGCCTCATTCTCTCTTAGAAAGTACTTACTAAAGCTTGTGTTTCAGGCACCATTTCAGGTTCTCCTGCTGCTCTTAAACGGATGGACCCTAAGGTTCTTAAAGCAGATAAGCAGTCATAGTAAAAAAAAAAGGAGCTCTCAAGGATTGACTATGAAAGATGAAAGCCACTACAATGAAATGATTGTACCGCTGAAAAGAAACCTGCTGTATAAACCGGACTGTGGACAGGGTAGTGGCACTCCTCAGGAACCTCCTATGAAGAACTTCAGATAGAAAAGACAGAATCTTTCACCATTCTGGTAGCAGAAGATTAATCCTTTTTATTTTTACATGGAATAACTCCTTACCATCTCTTTGCAAAGCATGTCAATACAGCTAATTCCTCCACTAGGCAAAAAAAATTTGTGCTGTAGTATTGATACATTTAATTTTAATAACATTTTAATGTAGTAGGTACCATAGCCCTGACATTAAGGAAGATACCTGCTCAAAGAGAGTTCTCCATTGGATTTTCCTCGTACCGGGTCCTCTTTGTACATTCGTGTTCCATAGAAATACCAATAGAGTGCTCCAGAATTGTCTTCACCCAGCGGTTCCACACGGAGGCTGTCTGCATCCAGACCCTAGGAAGAACAGGAAAAAGGGATTTGGGGAAATGGGGAACAAAATATGACAGGAGAAAACTAAAATGAGGATTCAAAATTTATACTCAGACATGCCTCATATTTTAAAATGCCCACGTGTCTTATGTAATTTTCAATCGAGGCACATGAAACACAGATAGAATGCGAAGGTGGTACCTTCTTTGACTAACAAGACACAGAAATATTTCAAATGCTCCCTACCCCTGCTCCCTTTTCATCAATAAAAAAAACCAAAAGGAATAGTGATGAATATTTTATCTATTTGGTTTAGAGTTATTGTTATTTTATGTGAGCACACATGAAAGGAAAGACAATTGCAACAGAGTAGAATCAGATAGGAAAGCTTTATCCGACGTGACCCTCTATTGTAGCTCCATCATAACCTACAGCAACCTCTTATTCCAGCTGAGATCCAGCAATATAGCTCCCAATTCACCCCAGGGTCTGACCTTTATTGGCCTTCCCAATGCTATGAAGTCCTTGAGTCCTCAGCAAAGACTGTGCTAAATTACACAATGATTTTTATAACGTGTCCATGTGGGGAGCTGAACTGAGAAGTCATCAACACATTTAATCATTTACCTCTGAACAGAATTAGAAAGTGAGCTCCCTATGAGTGAAAGCAATAACCCACATCTTCCTCTGAGATGCACTTCTACAACAGATAACGACAACAGGATAAGGGGGAAGGAGCGATATCTACATCTTCCTTCTCCAACAGTTTTCTGCAATGTGTACGTATGCGTACAGAGTATGAACTTCACTAGCACACATGGTTTCAAGTCCTTGCAGTTTTCAATAAATATTTCAGTTATGTTCAAATAAAATTCAGTGGCTAATTTGGTTGCAGTTTTGGCTGATGACAGGAGAATAAACAGGTGCCTCTGGTTGTTCCCACTGCAGCTGGGACTCAATGCATGGAAAGGAAGACAAAACCAAACTAGAAATTAAACCAAGACAACATACTTCCATATAGATGTATGTCTCCGTTTCCTTGGCTACATAATGGTCATGGTTTTCTATATGGTGTCATGGTCAATGAAGAGTCCCAAGACTCTAGTACCACAAGCTGAACTCTGGCTTCTCTTAATATCTTTGGATTTCACATTCTGACTACGTTTCTGATTGCTGGCTTTTTATTGCTCTAGGGAAAAGGCTTGGCAGTTAAGCACCTTGAGAAGATCAAAGACATCATCTGCATCGAGCCGATAATCACAGAGGCGGTGTAGGATCTCCACTCGAGTACGAAGAGGCAGGTCTTGGAAAGCGGATTCTCTCAGAGGGTTGGGTTTCCCTTCTTCAAGCTCCCAACGGTAGTTGATGATGTCCTCTAGGTAGCTGTGGAACGTCTGAGGCCTAACCAGATGGCCCCAAACACAGAAACACATTAATATGACATAGAGGATAGCTGAGAAAAGGAGACAGAGAACTGGTGGTTTGATTGCTGAAAAATGTTAACAGAAAGCAGAAATGAAAAACAGTAACAGGAAGCCCCTCACTGAAGCTTCATGTATTAGACTATCTACTTGGATGTTGTATGTTGCCAAATCTCAAAGAAGATAAATGCATTAAGAGGGATTTTCATAGAACAGGTTGTTTTACTTTAAAGCCCAAACGGCACATTCTGGTGAAATGGATAAAAGTTTTAATAAACAAGATTATAAAGCTGAGGCAACAGTCTTACCCTCTGCTCATCTTACGCAGTTCAGATAGATATTCAGTACAAAATTGGGTTCATGACCCAGAAAAAAGACAAAGAAACTCATAGTCTGCCTAGTTTAATTTATTTACATTTTAGGTTAAGATACGAAGGTGAAAAACTTCTCTGGAATATACACAGATAATCTGATGTGCAAAAAAAAAAATGCATATGTATGAGAGAGAGAGAGAGAGAGAGAGAGAGAGAGAGATTGATTGATTCTTGTTCTGTTGCCCGGGCTAGAGTACATTCATTCATTCATTCATTCATTTTTTTGGAGACAGGTTCTTGCTCTGTTTCCTGGGCTAGAGTACACTGGAGTCATCATAGCTCACTGCAACCTCAAACTCCTGGGTTGGGCAGTGGGAGAAAGAGAGAGAGAGGTTCGCGCTCTGTTGCCCAGGCTAGAGTACAGTGGCACCATCATAGCTCACTGCAACCTCAAACTCCTGGGCTCAAGTGTTCCTCCTGCTTCAGCCTCCTAAGTAGCTGGAACTACAGGCCCACACCATCACACCAGGCTAATTTTTTTTTTTATTTCTGTAGAGATGGGGTCTTGCCGTGTTGCCTAGGCTGGTCTTGAATTCCTGGTCTCAAACCATCCTCCTGCCTTGGTCTCCCAAAGTGGTAGGATTACAGGTGCTTGTGACCCACCACGCCCAGCTATAATTTCATATTCTATCATAGTATGTATAAACTTTAAGGCATGTTACAAAATACTGCATTCTAAATTTTGAAAATAGTTTTTCTATAGAAAACAGTTAAGATAGCTGGATGGAAACTTAAAATTTTTTCTTGGCTAGAGTTTGACTGGCAATTCTATGAAGGCATTAAAAAAAGTTGTTTGTTTTAGAGACAAGGTCTCACTATGTCCTGGGCTGTGTTCGAACTCCTGGGCTCAAGCAATCCTCCTGCCTCAGCCTCCTAAGTATTTGGGACTGTAACTGTGTACCACCATGCCTAGCTATAACTGCATTTTGAGTAGTATCTAAATGTGCCATGCATATAAAATGCCGTTTCTTAGATGGTTACTCTACATCTCAACTGTTGAAGTATCTAGATATAATTTAACTCATGCCTGATGTGAATTTTTTTCCTTACTACTAATAAAGAAGTCTAAAGAAGTTGTTAATATCATTTAAAATTAAGGCATGTACCATGTTGACTTATAATCTATGGTAGTTATATTTGTAAAAAGAGTCAAAGGAAATATTCATGGAGAAATTGAGGAGACTCAGGCAAATAAGAAATTAAACATTTTGCTTTTTCAAAGAGAGAAGAAACTTCTTTCCCCTACTATTACTACCTCACTGGGGAAAATGTGAATATGTTAGTTTATCAAAACGCAGCATAATGGTTCCGAATATCCAGGCTTCTCACAAATTTGATTTGATCGTAGCATTCACATTCGAAGCATACACATTGGCCTATTAATACCTGCTTGAACCTTAGTGGGTTTGGACCGGTTCCTCTATCCATTGCCTGTGAAGCTGGTGCTGCCCCTTCTGGAGTGAGGAGCTAGGCAAAAAATACTTCAAAAAGGTGGCAAAAAAGCAGACAGTATGGCTACAGTGAATTTGAAAATTAAAAAAGGGTGATTTCTTTAAAATTGTTTCTAAGGAGCCAGGAGTGTGAAAAAGATAATCTTCCCTTGGTAATAAATCTCTTTATCCACCACATGCTTTTGAGAATTTCTAATACACACCAAGTTCTACAAACAATAGGCCTGTTTTTTTCCTGCAGTAAAACAAAATAATGAATCTGGTGTGGAGACCTTCCCTAGAATGGCAGCTCCACTGGAGGACGCTGCAGAAGGCAGGCTGGACCAGGCCAGGGAGCCCTTTCTTATTCCAATGTAGGGTAAAGAACACACAGGCGCAGCAGCCGGACAAACACTGCATGTGTATAAACAGTGCTGCTCTTTGTGCCTGTATCTGTCTGAGAGCCCCTACTTGTCTCTAAGAATTGCATGTTTCAGATTCCTTCTGAACAGCCCTACACCCCACTCAGTTTCAATTACATCACTCTTGCTAAAAGTTTTCTTAAGGCATCTCCATGCCACCTTAACCAAAAGATACTTGGGGGCTTATAATTCAACACAACTCAGTTTGCTTCTGAACTGTGAAAAGTAGATAAAACTTCTGTCATAAATCTACATCTCTTTCTTTTTCTTTTTTAATTTTGGGCTGACAGTATTGGCTCACACCTGTAATCCCAGCACTTTGGGAGGCCAAGGGGGAGGATGGGTTGAATACAGGAGTCGAGGACTACAGTGAGCTATGATTGAACCGCTGCACTCCTGCCTTTCTCTCTTTTTTTTTTTTTTTTGAGACAAGAGTCTCATTCTGGTGCCCTGAACAGAGTGCCGTGGCGTCAGCCTAGCTCACAGCAACCTCAAACTCCTGCGCTCAAGCAATCCTCCTGCCTCAGCCTCCCCAGCAGCTGGGACTACAGGCACCATGCCCGGCTAACTTTTCTGTTTTTAGTACAGAAATCTTGACCTCAAACAATCCTCCCACCATGGCCTCCCAGAGTGCTAGGATTACAGGCGTGAACCACTTCGCCCCGCCTACATCTCTTTCTTTTAAACATCAGAAAATAAAGGGAGAAAAACAATTTGAGGGCAAAGATACTAGTCAAGGGTAATTTGACATGAAAGGGCTTCAGGAAGCTACATATCAGGTTTTAATCTTCTATAGGACATAAAACTCTTCAGGAATTTGATTAAGACCACATACTTTCTCCCCCAGAAAAATGAACACATAGACAATTTTGCATGTACTTTCAGACTTTGCTATTTAACGGAAGAAAAGTGTAATGACATCGTGCTTCTAAAAACTGATGTATATTTATATTTCTACATTTCTAGAGTTTAGAGTACCCAGAACATTCACCGATTTACTCATCCATTCATCTCAGTGCAATTCCCTCCTAATGACTTAAATGCCTTCTATCTTTCTGACATGATTCTGAATTATAATGAAACACTGCATTTAAATATGGTAAACCAGAAGTTCTGAGCACAACAAGGTCTATTTTCCTTCTTCTTGTCTAGCAAAAGTTCCAAATACTCTTAAATGATCCATTTTCTCATTCATTTTCCATCCTACAAAACAGCAGGAAAGACCACTGGCTATTATTTAGCGTCCCATAAGGGAAAAGATAGACCTGCTCTTAATTCTCTCTCTTTTTAAATAACAGATAGAGATAGAGAATGAAAGTAAGATCAAGTCAGCCACCTTTCCAAAGGCCCAAAGTTAGCCAATTCTTAGAGACCTAGCAGAGAATTTCTCAGCTTGCTCCAGACAGAATAGGCTTCTAATGATGAGACTAATGTTCGTCCCGGAGAGAGCAAGGATGGCATGACCTGAGTAGAGTACTTTAACAAAGGTTGCAATTGGCTGGAACTGGCAGAACGCAGAACTATGCAGGACAACAAATTTCTAATACCTGCAACCCGTTTTGGAAGATCACAGATGAAAAGAAGGCTCTTGAGTTCTCTGAGGCATATGTTAGGGATGCAAAAGGTCTCCTTATAGGAGAGCAATTCAGAAAGCGTGGCACCATGCTTAGCAGAATGGAGACCAAAGGGAGAATAAACTTACGTCTTCCCATTTGTAACAACTATTTGTGAAGCAAATGAAATACACATACACACAGCTAAGCCAGAGTTAACATGAGCGCTAGACTGATAAAAAGATTTTGGTTTCAGTAAAACAGCAAATAAAAAGGTTCTATAATGATATCTGATAAAGAATTTATTCCTGAAGATTATAAAAAGATCCAAGCCAAAATAATTAAAATAACAATTCTTCTCTAGACTTTTATAATAGCTCCCATATCCAACATACCTAAAACCAACACGATAGCCAAGATAAGTTAAAAATCATGGCTATCTCAAATTAAAGGAAAATATAATCAAGTCAAAATATCTATGAGCAGAGAAACATGTATATAACACAGATTTCACATGTTGTTTTTATGACTGTTTATGTTGAATAATCAAGAAAAGAATAAAAACCAACATGTTAGTAACATTAAAAATGATAAAAGATTTTTTTTTTTTTTTTTTGAGACAGAGTCTTTCCTGCTGCCCAGGCGAGCATTATCATATTAGCCTAGCTCACAGCAACCTCAAACTCCTGGGCTCAAGCGATCCTCCTGCCTCAGCCTCCTGAGTAGCTGGGACTATAGGCACCTATCACCACACCTGGCTAATTTTTTCTATTTTTGTAGAGACGGATCTCGCTCTTGCTCAGGCTGGTCTTGAACTCCTGAGCTCAAATGGTCCCCCTGACTCAGCATCCCAGAGTGCTAGGCTTACAGGCATGAGCCACCACACCCAGCTGATAAAGGACTTTTTTAATGGAGCTAGATGGGACCCTAAATACTGTTTGTGTGGAGTGGGAAGTCTGAGGTGTCAGGTGTAAAGTGTGAAGAGGTATGAAAAGAATTCTAAATAGTTCCGGATAATTTAAAGATGCATATTGTTAGCCCTACAACTACTAAAATACCCAAGAGTAAGAAGCCAATAGCAGAAATAAAGTGATACACTTAAAAAATTTCATTTAGCCTGAAAGAAAACATTAAAGGACCAACAAAGGAACAGAACGCAGAAGGAAGCAAAGGGAAAGTTGCTCAACATTAGGAATATGGGAAATGAAAATCGAAGCCACAGTAAGATGCCATTTCATGATCATTATGATGGCAGACGTCAAAAAGACAGATAATACCAAGTGTTGAACAGGATGTGGACAAAGTGGAACCCTCATACAATGCTGGTAGGAATGTAAAATTATAAGCTGCTTTGGAAAGTCTGGTAAGTTGCTCAGAAAGTTGAAGAATTATCATATTATCCGGCCATTCCCCTCCTAGATATACGCCCAAGAGAAAGCAAAACATGCATCCGCACAAAAACTTGTACACAAATGTTTAAAGCAGCATAATTCACAATAGGCAAAAAGTAAAAAATGCACAAATGTCCATTAACTGATGAGTAAATAAACTGTATACCCACACGATGGAGCATTATTTGACCACAAAAAGGAATGAAGTACTGATTCATGCGACAACAAGGATAAAACTTCAAAAAAATAAAAAATAATGCTAAGTGGAAGAAGCCAGATACCAAAGGACATTTACTGTGATTCCACTTATAAAATGTATCCACCATAGCCAAATCTATAGAGACAGCAAGTAGAATACTGATGCTGCGACTGGGAATTAGGGGAAAAGGGAGTGACTTCTAATGGGTACAGATGTCTGTTTGGGGGTAACAAAAATGTCCTGTAATTGGACAGTGCTGATGGCTGTAGAATTTTGTGAATACTCCAAAAACCAATGAATTGTACGCTTAAAAAAATGGACTAAATATCCCAATTAAAAGATAGAAATTGTCAGACTGAGAGAAAGCAAGACCTTACTATAGGCTGTCTATAAGATATGATTTAAACATAAAAATACAAAGATTAGGGGCCGGGCGCGGTGGCTCACGCCTGTAATCCTAGCACTCTGGGAGGCCGAGACGGGCGGATCGTTCTGAGCTCAGGAGTTCGAGACCAGCCTGAGCAAGAGCGAGACCCCGTCTCTACCAAAAACAGAAAGAAATTAATTGGACAGCTAAAAATAGATATAGAAAAAAAATTAGCCGGGCATGGTGGCACATGCCTGTAGTCCCAGCTACTCGGGAGGCTGAGACAGTAGGATCGCTTGAGCCCAGGAGTTTGAGGTTGCTGTGAGCTAGGCTGACGCCATGGC
>RJWJ010013525.1:0-39720 GCA_004363605.1 Indri indri | reverse complement strand
GAAGGAAGGAAGGAGAGGGAAGGAATGAAGGAAGGAGAGGGAAGGAATGAAGGAAGGAAGGAGAGAGAAAGAAAGAAAGAAAAAAGAGAGAAAGAAAGAAGGAAAGGAAGGAAGGAAGGAGAGAGAGAAAAGAAAAAAAGAAGAGAGAAGGAAGGAAGGAATCAACAAAATCATTTATTTTGAAAACTGAACTCCCAACTCAGGTCCCAAATAACTGGTGTTTTACATTTATTATATAAATTACTAGTATTTTTCATTCAGTAAATATTTGTTGAGCACCTCTTGTAAGCCAGACTGCTCTCATCACTGGAGCACCTTCACAGCAGCGAAACACTCAAAATTGCTTGTTATGAAACTTATATTCTACTGAGAGTAGGGAACAAACAAAAAATAAGCAAATAGATAAAATACACATGTCAGTTGATGATAAGTGATACAGTGAAAAAAATAAAACGAAGAAGGTAGAAGGTAGATAGGCAATATGGGGCAAAAGAGAGACAGAAACAGAGTTTTTGAAGAGTGTGGAAGGTGGGTGGTTGTAATTTTGAATACCCTGGTTACAAAGGCTTCATTGAAATGCTGAGCTAAGACCTGAAGGTGAAGAACCCAACGACAGCCATACATCTATTTGCTCTAATGTAACTCCTTTTCTGTTGAATCTATCATTTGAAAAGGGTCAACAGCTGAATGGCAAAATGATACTGTTTTTCCTTACAAGTCACCCTGATCCACTATAATCAAACCAAAAAAAGAAAGAAGACATTCCAATTATTGGTAGCCCTCTGAATCTCATTGTTGACATATAAAGGAATAAATAGTTATTTATTTATTCCTTTATGTCACAAGTATATTCATTTTTTAAAACTCCCCAAACACATACTTCAAATGTACAAAAAAAATTTTTGTCTTAAGTGAGTCTAAATTTCATCATGGGCTAAAATTTTAAAACGTAAAATAACTGCTGAAACTGAATTTTAATCATATAGATGAATCACAACATGCATCTTTAGCTAGGCATGTATTATGGATAAGTCTAGTTTTCTACAGAGAATAATCACATGTTCTAATTACCATTTTGGTTATACACATAATTAATAATATTCTGTCTTAATGGGACACACTGAATCTTCAGACAGTTGCAAGCTTTAACTATGCACTGCCAAATCCAACTGTCAGCTGCACTGCCAAACACAAAGGAATCTTGATGCAGTGTTTTAGCATTGATAACAATATGCATATCTTTATACATGATACAATGGAAAAATTAATTGCTTTCTTTCCTTCAAATTTTTCTCCACCCTAATAATTTTATGTCACTTGATTGATCATTTATCCTAAATTATATTTTCTATATATATTGGCAAGTGATCTTATGAGCATTAAAAACATAAATGTAAATGCAACCCAAGAGCCAAAGAAGTGAGAAATATTGTTAGACAAGGACTTACTGATTGTAAACTTTCATTTTCACGTAAACAAGCTGTGTGAAGTTCTGATTTCAAGGTTGCAATGTGACTTCGATGAGATGTCATTTCTTTCTCTAACGTAGTGATTCTAGCGCTTGCAAGCTGGTAGACATCCAGGAAACTTTTAATCATAGCCTTAAGAAATAAAAATAATGTCACATACAATTGAAATAAAGCTGTCCCCAAAGGAGAATTTCCATAATTTGAAAGCTAAATCATTAAAATTTTAAAATAAACAACTTTTCATCTTTCTTTAAAATAATAAAGCTAAACCTCACATTTTATATTGAGAACAATGACTATTTTAAGAAAGTTTGGAAGAAAATAATTGAGACTGCATTCTATTTATTTAAGATGTACTTTGATCTATTGTGCTTAAAATTTAGAATGCAGTTTTTAAAGATGGCACACTTATTTTCTGTAATAAAGTTAAATTCAAGTTGTATTGACCTAAATTTCAATCTTAAGAGAGACAGAACAGATGGATATACAAACAAGATACTTCAAAATGAGCTGCATTAGTAAAATTTTCAATTCACCTAAAAATCAAATGTTTTGAAACAAAAGGAGCTAAAATAATCTTGTGATTTTTTAAGAGTAAATAATGTGATTTGTATTTTGTAAGACAATCATAATTTTGTTCATTTATATAACACAGGAATGCCCTCACATTACACTATATATAATAAAATAAATAATACAAGCAAGATAAAAACTCATAAGTTGAAGACATGTTGGCATAAAATGCCTTATATCAAAGGATGAAGACACTTGGGAAAATATAATCTTAACACTTAATCTAATGAATAACTTATCTCCCCTAAATGTTATAATATTTTGGAAATTATATCACAGTTTAGTTATAGTTTATAGACTTTTTATTCTAGAGCAATTTGTAGTGAATTTTAAGTCCAGGGTATTATTATGCCTTTTTTTAAGTCTTTCAAAATATAATAAAATTAAATATTTCAAAGACACTTTCAAAAATAATATATTATTTATAAGAAAAAATGTTCCTACCATAGCCACAATGTAGTACAATGGTATTTAGTCTGGGAATTTGCAAATTACATTCAATTCGAAGGGTTTGAATAGGGAAAGTTTTGAAAAACTAGATATTTGAGCAATTCTGAACACATGTGAAAAATAATTGAGTAAACAAAGAGTAAGAAACAGTGTACAAAATATCTGAGAAAGAGAAGTTCAGTTAGTTACTTGTAGGTAAGAGTAAGAAAATTCAGACCTTTTTGCCTAATAAATTTCTGTTTACCCTCAAAAACCCAGTTCAGATATCAGCTCTTTCAATAACGTTCTTGTGAGCCCAAGAAAAGGCAGTGTTAACTTCTACCCTAGTTCTCTGTGGGTTGTTTGTGCCTCTTTCCACTATTGCATTTATTGCTTTAGCAGAAATTGATTATTAACAGTTTAATGTTATCTTCTTTACTAGACTGAGGAGTTCCTTAAGGCCAGATACTGTGGCCAGATACTATACATGTCTGTAGCTTCAGGGATGATAGTGACCCACAGTGAGTACTTGCCTGAATGACTGCCTGAATTAATGACTGTTTTAAAGACTGACTGACTGAATGGATAAATGAATGAAAAATTGGAAAAGACAAAAGTAATTCATGTAACCAAAATGTTTATACCCCTGTAATATTCTGAAATAAAATTTTTAAAAAATTGGAAAAGAACCTATAAATTGAAGCCATGTATTGACATAAAACACCTTATCAAAGGTATATAAAAATACCTTATATCAAAGGTATATAAAATACCTTAAAAATTAAAAATAAGGTATATAAAAATACCTTATTTCCAAAGATATTTAAGAAAATATAAGATTAACACTTAATCTGGTGAATAAACTATTAACCATACTTTATTCAAGTTGAACAAAAAGCAGAAGCATAGCTATAGGCATAAAAGGATGGCATATACAAATGTAAATTCCATTAACCAACATTAAACAAGCATGGTATGACCTTTTGCCTGGGAACACCTACCTTACTTAGAGTCATTCCAAGGTAAGTTTATAGCTAATATTAAAACAACATATATCCCTGGGTCTCAAATGTATGTAAAAATCAGAAGCTGTTAAATCGGATCTGTTTATTCCTATGTCAAGTCTCTCTCCATTCTTACAAATTCATTTATCTTCTCCATTGAGAAAATGGACCAGGAATCATAAGTCTGGTGTTTTTCTGGTCTTCACTCTGCCACTTAGTTGGGTCTATGCTATTGGGGAATGCCACATAATCTCTCTGAGCCTCCATCTCCCTCTATAAAATGGGAAGAAGAGTCATTTTCTTATCTACTTCTAAAACTGTTGCAAGCCTCAGACAATTAAAATAGATAACATTTATTACGTATTTACTGTAGTCCAGTAACAATGTAAGCACATTACATGCCTAATTGTATTTATCTTCACAGTAACCATAAAGAATACATACTATTTTTAACCTAGATTTTTAAAGTAAAACACAGGGGCTTGGAGAAATTAAATAATTCTTCTAGGATAACAATTAGTTATACAATGGTCAGGATTCAAATCTAAGTATTTCTAATGCAAAGCCATTCTTCTCTTAACTCTTCAACTATATTTCATCTAATATCAGAAAGCACTCTAAAAATGGTAAACTGGTGAAATGGTAATGGATTTCACTATAGTATTATTGTTCTATTTTTAAATTCTCCACTAAAATCTTAATGAGACAATCTGTGATGGGTGGTTTTTACATATATATGTTCTTGTTGTAGAAGAATCTAAAATGTATCAAAAGCCTGAAAACACGCATAAATGCTTATTGAATAAAAACAAAAAGAAAGTATCCTTCTATCAGTAATAGGCTCCTGGATTATTATTTCACTGTAAATCGCACTAGAATTGGCCTTTAATATTTTGGGATTACAAAGTTCAACATTTTAAAAGTTATCCTATTTCCTAAATTTGGAAACCCATTTCATGAATTTTATCTTCAAGATATTCTAAAAGAAATAAATAACATAGATGATATTCCTTCAAAGCTCCTTTTAAAAAATAAAATACTTTTGAGAAGTAATGTCAGAAATTTTATATAATGGATGGAATAAAAGTCATAATTATTTTGGCTCCTTCCTTGATCTGGTTTTAGTAATTAAATTCTAATACTCAGTGGAGTGTTAATAGAAATCACTTATTCTTTATAACACTAAAAAAGAATGTAACAATAATCAATTTTTATTTTGGATTTAGAAATTTAAACATCTAAAATCTTTTAAAGCAGTATTTCATTTGCTTGATGAAAGCAATTTTGTATAACAATGTATATGGTATTTTTTCAAGCAGCAATGTAGAGTGATTAACACAGAAAGTATGTTTCATGTTACTAATATGTGCAATATATACTGTACACTTCTAAAAATCTCTTTTGGAACTGCAAAGTATGGAAGAGCATCACTGAAATGTCAAAGTTATTCAAAGAAGCCAGAGATTTTCTGAGGAATAAAAAATGTTAACCTCTAGTACTAAAATGTGATTCAAACTAGGCAGTGGTTGTACACACCACCATGCCTGGCTAATTTTTGCATTTTATGTAGAGACAGGGTTTCACTATATTGTCCAGGCTGGTCTCGAACTCCTAGCCTCAAGTGATACTCCCTTCTCAGCTTCCTAAAGCGCTGCAATTACAGGTGTTAGCCACCGCACCTGGCCAAAAGACACTCTTTGGCTAAGAAATTATGGATTTGAAATTTTTACATGTACACATATGAATTTTTATGGATTTACATCATTTTGAGAAAAAAAGTCCATAATTCTAGAAACATTTCCAAACAACTACTTCATAATGCTTTCTCTGTAAAACTCCTTCAATAGAGTGGTTAGTTTTTATTTTACTTTTTTTTTTTTCACAAATGTCACTTTACCTTTAAGTGACAGAGTGCATGTTTAATATTTTCTAGGTAGAATGCTTCTGATAACCACTTGCTATCAAAGAAAAGTTCTACAGATTTGTAACCCTTCTTTTTGTGAAAGAAAATCACATAATTCATACTCAAGTTTAAAAGTGCTTTGAAGCACTTTGCCACAAGAAAAATGGTGAGCCTTATGTAGCAGATTTTAAAGGCTACCTCTTATTTCATTACAAACTATTATAAATACTGCTCTATGTAAAATAATTTAATCCATAAATTCACGTAACCATACAGGATACACACATATTTTCATGGTGGAATACAGAGAAAGTAAAAAAATGAGTGAGGACGCCACTCTCGATCCCTCTGCATTGCAAAATCCTTCCACTCGTCCTTTAACATACCTCATAGGACACATTAATGTATGAAAAATGGACCAAGTGAAGACACCAGTGCCAATCCATAGTAGAGAATAAAAATTTTATCTCTCACTTCATATAAATAAGGTAGCATCTATTACCTAGCATACCCACTAGGATGTATTTATTGTCTCAAAAGTGGGTTAAAGCAGAAAAAAATTGTAGACCTTCTATATACAGATTTTATCGCATTAAATATATTATATTTACTTTTGTTAATAGACTATTTTTAAAGCAGTTTTAGGTTCACAGAAAAGTTGAGCAGAAAGTACAGAGAGTTCCTATATACCCTCCATCCCTGCACACAGAAAGCCTCCTCCACGTCAACATCCCCCAGCAGAGCAGTACATTTGTTATAAATGAAGAACCTACATTGACACATTATCACCCAGAGTCCATGGTTTACATGAGGGCTCACTCTTGGTGTTGTACGTTCTGTGGGTTTGATGAATGTATCATGACACGTATTCACCATTGTAGTATCATATAAAATAGTCTCTCCGCCCTAAAAATCCTCTGTGTTCTGCAGAGTCATCCCTCCCTCCCCTCTAACTCCTGGCAACCACGGATCTTCTTTTTCGCTGTCTCCATAATTTTTATATTTACTTTTTAATCTTTCTTTTGTAATTTTTAAAATCGTATCTTTTAAAAAGTTCTGTTTTTCTTTGTTTTTATATTATAGAGCTTAATTTAACAATGTTCCATGTATATAAGTTATTAAGGAATAAATACATGTATATTGGGGATGCTAGCCCAAAAATGAGTGTGCAATTGAAAACCTTTGGAGAACACACCTCTGCAGCATCAGGTAAATAACTGGAGAAGCGCACTGGAAGCAGCTGAACTAGTTGGCTCTTTCCCTACTAGAGCTGAGCAGGGCAGTAGCAGCTGTTTGTCCCCAGAGACCAAAACCCATGAGTGAGGACACTAAAGTCAGAAAAGCAGAGTAGGGGCCAGGCATGTGGCTCATGCCTATAAATCCTAGCACTTTGGTAGGCTGAGGTTGGAGGATCACTTGAGGCCAAGGGTTTTCAAGACCAGCCTGAGCACCAGCGAGACCCCATCTCTACAAAAAACAAAAGTTAGTCAGGCGTGGTGGCACACACCTATAGTCCCAGATACTTAGGAAGCTGAGGCAGGAGGATCACTTGAGCCTAGGAGCTTGAGGTTACAGCGAGCTATGATGACACCACTGCACTCTAGCCTGGGTGACAGAGCGAGACCTTGCCTCAAAAAAAAAAAAAAAAAAAGCAGATAGAGCCTAAGGAAGCTTCCATATCCAGGAGACAATCTATGACCCACTGCCTAACAACATGTATGTTCCACTTCTTTCCCATACACCCCCAGATGTAAGCCCCAATAATCAAAATCTTCATCTACATTCAAGAACAAAAGCGGCACCCTACTCTAGGATACCAAAATCTGTATTGCAGCACAACAAATTACTACAAACTTAGTAACTTAAAACAAATTTATCATTTCCTAGTTTCTGTGGGTCAGGAGTCCAGCGTGGGTTAGCTGGGTCCTCTGCTTGGGATCCCACCATGCTGAAATCAAGGTATCCCCCAGAGCTGCAATCTTCTCTGAGATTCAGAGTCCCCTTGCAAGCCCATTCAAGTTGGCCGAATCCATTTCCTTGCAGTTATAGAACAGAAGTCTGTATTTCTTGCTGGCTATCAGCAAGGGTCACTCTCAGCTCCTAAAGGGTGCCCTCAGTTCCTTGCCAGCTGGCCCCCTCCTCATTCAACATGGCTGTGTGCTTTCCTGCAGGCCAGAAGAAGAACATCTCTCAGACATTTTGCCTTCTTGACAGGGTTAAATTGCTTAGTTCATGGCCATCCAGGATAATCCCCTTTAGATTAGTAACTTAATCACAGAAGTGATATCCATTATATTTACTGGTATCACTCACCCTCAAGGGAAGAGGATTGTTTTTATAGTGGATGTACACCACAGGGGAAGACTTGAGGGCCATCTTAGAATTCTGATTACCACAACCTAAACCATACACCTTATACAAAATTAACTCAAAATTGATCGTAGATTTAAATGTAAAACATAACGCTATGAAATTTAAAAGAAAATACACGAAAAAAAATCTGTGGGATATAGGGTTTGGTGAAAAGTTCTTCGACATGATACTGAAAGCACAATTGATAAAAGGAAAAAAATCAATAAATTTGACTTAAAGATTAAAAATTTTTGCTCTGTGAAAAATCCTGTTACAAAGACTAAAGACAAGCTATAGACAGGGGAAAAATATCTGCAAATCACCTATCTGATAAAGAACTTGTTTCTAGAATATATAAGAAAAACTCTCAAAACTCAATAGTGAAAAGACAATCCAATTAGAAAATGAGCAAAAGACACTAAGATACATTTTACTCTCACAAAGAGAATATACAAATGGCAAATTTCACCAAAGAGAATATATAATACAAATAGCAAATAAGCACATAAAGAGATTTTCAAAATCACTAGCCCTTAGAGAAATGCAAACTTAAAACCACAGTGAGCTATCACTACACCTATCATAATGGATAAGAGAAAAAATTGTGATGACATTAAATGCTGGTGAAGAAGTAAAGAACCAAGATCTCTCATACATTGCTGGTGAGAGCAAAAATGGTACACTCTGGAAAACAGTTTGTGGTTTCTTAAAAAATTAAACATACACTTACATATAAACCAGCAATAACATTCCTGAGCATTTATGCTCAGGAGAGAAATGAAAATTTATGCCCACACAAAAACTGTGCACAAATCTTCATAGCAGCTTTACATGTAACAGCCAAACCCAGAAACAACCAAAATATCCTACAATGGATGAATGGCTATACAAACTATGGTAAGTCCATACCATGAATATAAGTCACCAATACAAAGAAATAAACTATTCATACATGTAAAAACTTGGATGGATCTCAAGGGCATTACACCAACAGGAAAAAAAGGCCAATCTCAAAGGGTCATATTCTGTATGATTGCATTCATGTAACATTCTTGAAATGACACAATTATAGAGATGAAAAATATTTAATGGTTGCCAGGAGTTAGGGATGATGGCAGCAGGGAGGGTGTATGTTTACAAAGGGTGTATGTCTAATAAAGTGCTTAGCTGAGGGAGATCTTCGTGGTAATACGGTAGTTCTGTATCTTGATTATGTGGTAGCTACATAAATACACATATGTGATAAAATGTCATAGAACCACACACGCACACACACACACACACACATTATACTGATGTCAAGTTTTTGGTTTTGATATTGTCCTAAAGTTATATAAAATGTAACATGGGGGAAAACTGGATGGAGTTTACACAGAAAGCTCTTTGTACTATTTTTGTAACTTCCTGTGAATCTGTATTTCAAAAAAAAAGGTTTAAAAAGTATATATATGGTATTCTAACATTTAACGAAAAAAAGAGAAGATAGCCAAGTTTATAGACATGTTTATGCACATTTTAGAAACAAACAAGCAGAGAATAAAACATTTTTTAAAAATTTTAAATGGTACCTATTTAGCTGGGAAAGGCTTAAATGAGACTAACCAATCTTCTGCACAGAACTCCTGAAGACTCGTTTATGCAGATACTGGAATAAAACAACCTACCATTTTATTCAACACACTCAACATGAGAGGATATTAGACACCTGCCTATATTTGGTCAGCTCACTGACTGTCACAGCAACACCAGCTATCCTGGGACCCTACAAGCCTGTAGCCTCAAGGGAGTCGAGGTCATGTGAGGGAACATGCACTCAGTTCAACTCTCCACTCAAAGTCAGACCCACATCTGCCCCAAAGTAGGTGGAGGAGCAAGGTGAACCCATATTCTACCACCAGAAACCACCAAGTAAGTTAGAATGTATGGGAGTCAAAAAGCTAAGGTTTTAGCAAATTTTGCTCAAAGGTGTTCTAGCTTCTTCTGTAGTTCCTATGTTCCAGGGCTTGCCTGGACTCCAGTTCTAACAATAGTTACTATGTGCCAGATACCACATTATGAGCTTTCCATATTTTTCTTAATTCTGATGATAATCCTGTAAGACCCATGTTATCTTTACTTTACAGAATAAGAAACTAAGGTTCAGTGAAAATACATTGTCTAATGTCACCTCGCTAATAAAGAGTGAAATGGGGATTCAAATCCATGTCCATCCAATTCCAAAGCCCATGCTCATTCAATGTGTTGCCAGTTTTCTTGTTTGGTTTGAACTGGTTAGTGTTTGTTTGTTTCTTGGTGAAATCAGAGATTTCATCTAGGCTTTCCACGTTTCATAAAGTTGCACAGCTAGTCTACCACAACACTCATATAACATCAATTGAATTCATGTTCTCTCCTTTATTGACTGAAGAAAGAT
Organism: Indri indri; assembly: GCA_004363605.1. Classification (NCBI taxonomy): domain Eukaryota; kingdom Metazoa; phylum Chordata; class Mammalia; order Primates; family Indriidae; genus Indri; species Indri indri. The sequence continues at coordinate 29,577 of RJWJ010013525.1, read as the reverse complement.
ATAAAGCAAACCATCTTGAATTTTGCTATAAAAGCAGTATTTTCAAAGATCTCAAACTCATTACTATTATACTGCACTGATGCTGAGCTACCAATTTTTGTTCATGTAATGGAAATAAGTATTTCAAATAAAAAAACTTCAGCTGATATTTTCTTAGGAATTTCACATATTCTGTAGAAGGTGTTCAATAAACATTTGTAACAAATTAATGAATCTCTATTCTATCCAAACATGCCATACAATTTCTATACTTCCACCAAAACATCTTTTGATTCTAAAATTTTTTAAAAATGTAATTTATAAGAAGACTGTTAGATTTTTTAATGGGAAAAACTTAAGCTTGGAAATTATAGAAAATCATCTATTAGCCACATAATGGATTACTTTCAAGAAAAGGAAAACTTGGAAAACAACTTCTAGTAAGCTTGATTGACTTACGCATGTGCTGTGCATCTCTCAGCAGCCTGACTTTAAAGGACTTGGTATCATCAGTAAAGGATTTTATAAGCAAAATACCAAGACAGTGATATCCTAACTCCTGCCCACACAGGATTAGCTTTCTGACTCATAAATTCTTATTCTGAATGTGATCGATGCATACAGGATACATGCACAGAAGGAATGGGACCCAGAGAAGTTATATTTCATTTCCATTTTACCTACTAAGAAGGGGAAAGCTTTTATCTTGCCATACCTGTAAGATTATCTGTCAGAAAAATGGCCTTTCCTTTATATAAAAACTAGGATTTCTGTCAAACAAAATCCTCTCTTTACAAGAAATTTTCACATTCCTGGAGAGCCCACCTTCAGGCCTACATGTACTAGGGTTCGTGTACATGTACAATAATTTTATTCCTTTATAAACTGGTCTGGACCACTGCTGTCCACTTAAGATTGTATTCTCCTATTTTATACAGGGAATGGTTAAAATCATCTATACCTAGATAGTTAATACAGTATGTACACAGATGCTGAAAGGCTTTTTAGTGGTTATGGTGACAGTGAAAATGATAGTAAATGTTTCAGGTAAGGAGAAAAGAAAAAATTTTGTTACAAATGTACAACCTCCTTAGTCAAGCACAACTGAAAACAAAATAGTAAATTGACTTGATGTGATGCTGCATGTAGTTCAGCTATGTTTTTGTTGGTGTTATTTTATATAAAAAAAAATCCAAGTTCATTTCCCCCTTTTTGGTATTTGAAATGGCCCTGGACTTAACTTATCCCATAATTCAAAATTTTTACTGGCACCATGTTTGAAGGATATAAACATAGTAGCTTTTCAGGTATGAGAAGGAGTCTCATGGGAAACCATATTCAGCAGAGTTGCAGAATGCTTTTGCAGCAGACTTTTTAAAAATGATGTTTTCTTTGTATCCTGTTTGGACTCCAAACTTATTTCTGGCCTCCACTCAACCATGGCATATACAACTTAAATGTGCCAAAAACAAGACCAATTCTTTTTCAGATATGTTGCTTCCAACAAGAATTGAATAAATGCTAGTTTTAATGCCAAGTGCAGCCTTTGGATTGATGGTGATTACTGCTCTTATTATGCTAAAGGTTACCATGAAGAAAGATCAAGGGATAATGACATATACAAAAGAAATGCCATGTTGGTTTCCTAGAAGAATATGGAAAAGGGCTCATCAAAATAATCAGAGAATGAGAGGGGAAAGTTCCTATTGGAAACCATTGCATATGGAGATGAAAACCATAAAAAGCAACAGTAATCTTAGAAAAATTCAAAGAGGAATGGGTTTCTCAAAGAATGCTGCTAGATCAATTATAATAAAAATAACAATAATAAATTGCCTTGCTTTAGGGACTTTAAAATTTAAGAAGTCTACAAAATGCCTGTCATATTGGTAAATTATAGAATTGACACTGGGTTTACCAATGTGTTGCAAAACAAGGCCTGATAAAGTGAGAATAGTTTGGTTAGTGAATAACACAGAATTAACTTTGGATCATAGGAAACCAAGAAGAAGCTTATCTTCATTACTTTAGCTCTCCATCACAAAAAATATATATTATTATAGTCTCAATCACTTGAGCACCTACTATGTCTTGACATTGTTAGAAGTTTTACAATGGTGATTATTAGAGCTTCTTTGGATTCTACTGACATATAGATAAGACATATTATGGTACAAATATATAGTATAATAATAGTATACTTCAAATATATAGTATATTACATGTACTATGTATACATATATATAGTATAATAATAGTATACTTGGCTTCAATTGTGATGGTATGAGATGGAATTCAGGCATTCTACTCTGTTCAAATGTCAAAATCATAACATCTGGCACTGATAAGCAGAAATGTTCACATGAATTTTTGATACCTAAGAATACACTCCTTGGAGATCACAGTACTTTGACTATTCTCTAACTCTCAGCAAGTAATAGATACAGCTGTGCTGAGTGATTTAGACTCCTCACCCAAAAGAAGGGCATTCTCTGGCTATACTAAATAAAGCATATATGGATCTGAGATCTGTTTTCTGTGACAGCATGCAATTCTTACTTTTACACAGTCCTTGAAAAGTAGGAATTATTTAGCAACGTTTTATATATGAAGGTAGTGAAGCTCAGAGTCCATACATAACTTTCTTAAGGGTATATTGCTAATAAGTGGCACAGCTGGAAATCAGAGGTTCATCAGATTCCAAACCTCTTACTCTTTTCCTTAACATGTACGTAGTTCTGCCTCTTGAAAGGGCCATGGGAGAGAAAAATCTTAGTTCATGTATTAACATTTTCAACAAATATTAATGAGAATCTATTTTGTTCTAGGTGCTGAAGATACAGTGGTAAGGAAGACAAAGGCCTGCCCTCCTGGGTCTTACATTCTAGTGAAAGATAGATAATACTAATAGTTAGATATATTAGGTCACATGCTGTGAAAGAAAATAAAGCAGGGTCAGGTTACAAAGAGCGAAGGAAGAAGGGAGGCTATTTTAGTTAGTGATGAGAGCAGGTTTCTAGGAGGAGACATTTTCGCGAAGATGTGAAGGAAGTGAAGGAGTGAGCCTTGAGGATCCGGGGGAAGCATAGCAAGTCAAGGGCCAGGAAGCACAAAGCCCCTGAAATGGGGCTATGTTCGCCGTGTTCAAGTTACAGGCAAAAAAATGTCAGTGTCGCTGTAGTTCAGAGAATGAGGTGGAGAGTGTTAGGAGACAGAGGTGAAGAGCAGCACAGCCCAGATAATGAAGAACCCAAGGCCAACAGAAGTTTGGAGTTTATTTTATGGGTGATGGAAAGCCACTTAGCTGTATAGGAAGAGACGTAATGGCATGTTCTGATTCACATTTTTTAAGATGGTAAAATAATCCATTTTAAAATTTCCTATTGAAACTCAGCAAATAAAGCACTAATGAAGTAGATTATCTCTTCAAAAAAGCTGAATACCTCTCCTTAATTAAAAAAATGGAGCAGGGGAAGTTGGGGGAAAAGGTGCAAAACAAGGTTAGTGATACATTTGGGCCCTTTCCCGGTCTTTACACTTCCTAAAGGCTCACAGCACACATGTTGGCACTTGATGGTTTCCATATTGGTGCTTGTTTTGTTCCTCGTGTTTTAGGAACAGTAACACTGAGGTTCTTCTTTTTTAATTCCTCCTCCCTACATGCCTATTCATCCTCTGTCATCTCACCCCATTATCTACTAAGCCCAGGGTTAGATACAGAGCAGGAGTTCCATACATACTTGCTCCATTTGATTACATTAAGAACATATAATATTGGTGTGGTTCTTCATTTAAGAGTCAGTGAGACTTTCAATTGCATTAATAATGTGGACTATATTCAGAGTGCTTATTTAACCCCTTCAAAAGATATTTGGGCTTAACAATGGGCACTTTCTATCACGATAATCTCTTCCTTATTTGTACTTTTTGCAAAATGAACAAAGTGATAACCAGCCCTTCCCATGTGTCTGTTCCATAAGCAACCTACAAAGATCCAACTGCTTTAATAAAATTTGATAACGTATCAAAGACACATGCTAATTCTGATCTTTTGTGGGTTCAACATATAAATTTTCTTAAAGGGTGATGTTGGTGCAAAGAGAAAATTTATAGAAATAAATAGCTTTCAGGGCTGAGAGCTAGTTGTTCACTACTGAAGAAAAACTGCTCAGTCTAGTATCTCAAAACAAACAACTTCTCAGAAAATGCACTTGATCTAAGCTACTGACACAGAGTAAACACACCCACACAAACACACAACGTTGACTGCTTCATCTTTTCTCTTTTCACATCAAACTGTTAGCCATATTTATGAATTTCAGCAAAAAAACATTTATAATTGGTTTCTTCACATTAATTTGGAAAGAGGTACTAAAAAGACAGATGATTATAAGAATTTCATGAACTTTTTTGTGGTTTAACTAAATATGAACAATTTTCAATATACCTGAAGGAGAGCAAATTGGTAAAGAGAGAGAGAAAATACTTTATGCCTTTATTAAGAGCCAATCCTTTTATCATCATGATTCCATTCTGATTCTGATACAATACAGGAAATTGGTTTGGGAATTTGCATGCTTCAGTCATGGTTATCATCTACCTCAATAATCCCTATGATCTCTACTCTATAACAAAATTCACTGAAGTATGTTAAACTATGCCACTCTGAAAAAACTGTTACCATTTTAGTTTTTTTAAAACAGTTTTATTGAGGTATACAATTGATAAACAAATAATTGCACATATTTAATGTATAGCCATTTTGTTTTGAGGACAAATTGGTTTTAAGGTATTTTCTGATTTTCAACTAAAGTAATGAATTTTTTATACATTTATGAAGGAATGAATAATAAGATTGCCATGAAATTCTGCTAAGATCATAATTTATTTGAAGTATCAGAGAGTTATAATAGCCAAAGGAAAAAACCTTACTAATCCTCCAGTTCAATCCCCATTTTGCAGATGAAGTCATCCTATAGATTTTGCTGTTGCAGAGCTACCTAGTAGCTGAGACTCAAACTCTAGATAGTTCCCCTTTGTATTTCCCAACAATAACATTTTATAGGAAAGGGGATTTGTAGCCACATGACTTTCAAGGTTCACTCGAATGCTACCTCCTAATGAAGCCTCTCCTAATCTTCCTGGCAAGAACAAATTCCATTCTCCTTTAAAGGGCAGGCAATGGTACTTTATCTATACCTTTCACACAGCAACCATGCCTTTCATTTCATGCCATTCTTAATTTTCATATTAAATTTTATATTCCCCCCTTTACTCTCAAAAAGATTTTTGAGTCACCTTTTTATCCTAGAGCATAGCACAATGTCTTACATTTGGTAGGTGCTTCATACATCACTGAATGATGTTAGCCACATCCAGATATACACGATCGAGAGAACTGTCCATTTTGAGTTTTTAAAGCCAACTTCTCAGTTCACATTGGTCTCTCATTATTATCAAGTGATATTCCTATTTCCTCTCTATATTAAGTAGAGAACTTTGAAGCAAAAGCCATTTCTGGCTCCTGAGGCTCCCATGGATTACTAGGGAGGGATATGAACAACCAAGCCAGGGATATGAACAACCAAGCCACTGGACTCACGAGAGGCCTTGCTTTCTTTACCTGGAGCAACTGTCTGAATACCAGGAAAGCCTGGCTTCTCCAGACCCTTCGAATATCTGCATTCTCTTAACAGTGAGAACAAATTAGAATGTTGGCATTTCATCCATTCTGCTTTCAAGATATAAATGGGAGGGGCTCTAAAAGAATGTCTCAGGGGATTTCTACTCACATGGAATAAAAGTGTGCCTTTAGTCTGCAAACAAGTATTAGACACAGCAAGATAAAGCCTATTAGAGCCATATCTGATTTGCATATGACACAATTACTGAAGTCTCTCTGACCAGCATAAACTGCTAGTCAATTCTTTTATGACTCCAAACAAGACGTAAGAGATAGTACATATCAAAGTTTCACTCAAGCATACCATGCCACAGGCTGAATATGCTTCACCATAAGAAAAACAAAAAAGCTTGCATGCATCATTTGTGTAGAACCCGTTTTTTGGGGGATCAACCAAGACCACAGACTAAAGATATCGCTTGTCGGATCATCCCAGCTCAAAGGTAGAATATTGGAATGAAGAGAGCAGAGTGCAGTTGCAGCTCAGGTGTGGATCACAGGGAGAAACAACAGATTTTTGGGGACTCAACCAAGAAAAACTGCAAAGCTGAGAAAGAAGATAGACAGAAGACAGCACCACAGAAGAAATAGAGGCTCGCGGCCCAGTCAAAGGGTAAGTGGAGATACCCCTCCCCCAATGACATACTTGCGGTGAACAACAGGACATAAAACACATTGGAGGCACTTTCACCCTCCATGAGCCCAGGCACAGCAGCTAAATAGCAATAGGGGGGTGAACCAGTGAACCCCAGGGGTTCAGGGGTTCAAAAGGGACACTCCACAGTAGAGTGTCACAAGAGACCGGTGTGGCAGCTTTCTTACACCTAAACACTTCTTCCTCCAATCATGGCATCACAGAGAGTAATTTTAGCCCAGACCAGCTGGTAATCGCAGCCCCTCCTCTCCATTGCAACTGCAAGAATACTCTGAACTGACATGCACATGGAATGGCTATTTCTCTACAATGGGTGCACATTCCCAGCTGAGCCCGCCACTGAGAGCAGGGCTGCCACAATGTGTGAGCTTCCTGCCCACTGGCATTTCACATGATTGTGCACTGGTGGCTTAGACAGGTGGGCTGGACTCAGAGCCCCCTGGACACAAGAGTGGTGCAAGAAGATGGAGAGAGGTTTTGATCCCAGACTCAGGTGAGAAGGAAGTCCTTACAGACATACCCAACAGGAGAGTGCAGAGGGGTGCTGAAAAACAGGGATCTGTGAGCATGCCCGTTGCCCACCCCCACTGGAGAACCACAACTGTGCCATACTGGACAGGGGTGCGGCACTCAGAGTGAATTAGCCTAGCCCCTGATTCCCATGACAACTGAATGCCTTGGGCTACAATGGGAGCAGTGGTCCCTCCCTTCACTCATTACAATAGAGAGTGCAACTTGAGCTAAGAATCTCAGGAGCAGCTGCTTCTCCCCAGCAGCAATGTGCCCCTGGCAGAGACCCCTGCAGGACAGAGAGGCCTGTCTGTTTCCCCTTGGGGTCTTGTGGTGGAACAGGTGTGCACACTTGGGGAATCCCCCCACCCTCCAGCGTCCCATGGAGATGCCCACTAGCAGGTCAGACACACGGACTGAGGGGTAGTTCCAGAGCTGATCTCAGGTACTGACAAAACTCATGCGGACTGATCTTTCCAGAGCCTGTCTCAGGTGGTGAGAGAATTCATGTGGACTGATCTGATGGGAGAGTGCTGTGGAGTTCCAGGGAGCGAATAGGGAGGGTTTCTCTCTGCAGTTTCCCACAGAGAAACTGCGCTAGTGGATGAGGGTGGAAAAAGCCTGGCTTGAGGCCTTAGCACTCAAGGCATTAGCCCCCTACCTCAGAAATAGCCTTTCCATCTTGGAGAGATTGACCTGAACTTCATTCATAGCAGTGGTCAGATAAGTAACTTCTGAGCTCCGCCGAAGCTTTGCAGTCTCTCAAGTTCTCCCAATCCACCCAAGATTTGTCTTGCTTCTCCTCTCACCTCAGATCACCAACCCCCCGGGAGCTATAGGGTCCCTCCTAAAGCTTGGGGCATTCATATGCCCAACCTGAGGAACCAGAGCTTACCACAGACACAAAGGACCATCTCAGCAGCTGGCTCTTCGATGCAAACATCAATCAATGACCAGGAGAATGACCCCATAACTAAGCATAGTGCTTTCCAACTCAAGCAAACAGGGAGCAGCTGATTCATACTAACAAGTGCCATCCACCATTCCAGAGATTAAGCTGGGGGACCTAAGTCACTACTCACTGTTGGAAGAGGTGAAGACAGCAGGTCAGAAGTAATACAAGAGGTTCTTCAAACATGCTAGAATGCCCCATAGGCAACTCTCCCTGACATGCTCAGGGATCAATCTTCAGGAACCCAGAGACAGGACCATATGCCAGGCCTAACAACCTGAGGTCTCGACCAAGAGGCCAAATGAGAAGGAATCAGTGAAAGAACTCTGGAAACAAGAAAAATCATAGCAAGAGGACACCCCCAAAAGAAAACAGTAACTCCTTACCAATGGTTACCAATCAAAACAAAAAGATTGAAATGATAGATGAAGAATGTCTAATATGGATTATAAGGAAGCTCAATGAAATACAAGAGAAAATAGATACCTAACACAAAGAAACCACAAAAACAATGCAGGAAATGAATGAAATATTCACTAAAGAAATGGAATTATTAAAAAAATCAAATAGAACTTCAGGAAATGAAAAATTCATTCCAGGAAATACAAAACACAGTGGAAAGCCTGAAGACTAGAATAGATCAGGCAGAAGAAAGAGTCTCAGAGCTTGAAGACACCTTGAGTTAAACAAGGCAGTCAAAGAGAAAGAACTAAGAAATAAGAGAAATGAACAAAGCCTATAAGAAAAGAGGGATTATGTAAAGCAGCCTAACATAAGAATCATAGGCATCCCAGAGGGTGAAGAAGAAAATACACGAGGGTTGGAAAACCTATTTGAGAGAATAATTGGGGAAAATTTTCCTGGCCTTGCTAGAAATCTAGATATCCAGGTACAAGAACCTCAAAGGACCCCTGGGAGATTTACCATGAAGAGGCTATCACAACAACACATAGCCATCAGACTGGCCAACGTGAATGAGAAAGAGGCACTCCTATGAGCCATAAGGCAAAAGCGTCAGGTAACTTACAAAGGAAAACCTATCATGCTAACTACAGACTTCTGAAGTGAGACCTTAAAGCAAGAAGAGATTGGGGCCCCATTCTCAGTCTTCTCAAACAGAATAATGGCTAGCCTAGAATTTTCTATCCTTTAAAACTAAGTTTCTTATATGAGAGAGAAATAAACACTTTTTCAGGCAAACAAATACTGAGGGAATTTGTCAAGACCAGATATGCCCTGCAGGATGTACTCAGAACCGCATTACACAGGGATCAGTATGATACACACCCACCAGTATAAAATTACCCACAAGCTAAAGGTCACAGCCCAGATACCACAATGACTCAAGAGGTAAAACAGAGCAATAAAGTTCTACTCAACAGAATAAACAGTAATCTTCACACCTGAAACGTGAGAAGAAAAAAAAAAAAGAAAGGATAAACAGTAACCCACTCCACTTATCAGTTCTTTCAATAAATGTCAATGGCTTAAACTCACCATTCAAGAGACAGAGGCTGACTGAATGGATTAAAAAATACAAGCCAAATATCTCCTGTCTACAGTAAACACTAGGACTCATTCAGACTCAAGGTGAAGGGATAGAAAACAACATTCCATGCAAATGGAAACCAAAAGAAAGCTGGTGTAGCCACTCTCATATCAGATTTTTTGTTTTGTTTTGTTTTGGTTTTTCATGGGTCACTGAGGCTTTTTATTTTGCACAAAACCACTGGGGCTCTTTCCTGTGGCCACCTCAGAGATTAAACTGTAGGTATACATGGCTCCAGACGGTTGGTAGAAAGTGAGGTGAAAAACAATGATTTGGGCCAATTACATTATTACAGAGCTAGGATTTCCAACAGAGTTCCAGGTGGTCAAGCTTGGCTTCTGCAGAAGTTCTAAGGAAGCAGTGAGATCATCACAGCAGTGGGCGAGGGGAGCTAACTACCAGAGGCCCCTGCAAGTACTGGTTGGGGAGCTTAGAGCTGCCTGAGCTGACATCAGGGGAGGGGTCTAATTAGCTGATAAGTGATGATGGTTTGGGAGTGTGCCTGCCCACAGCTTACTTGGCCAGACTTCAAATCAACAAAGGTAAAGAAAGATAAAGATGGTCATTATATAATGGTGAAGGAAACAATTCCACAAGAGGACATGACAATCCTAAATATTTATGCACCCAACACAGGTGTCCTCATATTCATAAAGCAAACCCTACCTGATCTAAACAAAATGATAAACAACAGCATCATAATAGCTAGGGACTTCAACACTGCACTGACAAAATGGGACAGATCCTCCAAGCAGAAAATAAACAAAGAAACAATGGAATTAAATCGGATTCTAGAACAAATGGGACTAAAAGACAATTACCAGACATTCTACATAAAAACTACTGAATATATATTCTTTTCATCAGTTCACAGAGAATTCTCTAAGATTGATCACATCTTAGGCCACAAAACATGTCTCAACAAATTTAAAAAATTAGAAATTATACCATGTATCTTCTCAGACCTCAATGGAATAAAATCAGAAATCAATTTCAACAGAAACACTCAACTCTACACACACTCATAGAAATTAAAAAACCTACTGCTGAATGATTATTGGATCAAGGAGGAAATTAAGATGAAAATGAAAATTTTTTTTAGCTAAATGACAAAGTGGACACAAGTTATCAACATCTGTGGAATTTAGCAATAGCAGTCTTAAGAGGAAAATTCATAGCTTTTTTTTTTAATTTCAGGGTATTATGGGGGTACAAACATTATGGTTACACTTTATGTCTTAGCCTCACCCAAGCGAGCATTAGAGGCATGACCTTCCCCCCTACAATGCTCCCAGTGTCCTTTAGTTGCAGGTTAACCCCCCATCTCCCTAATCCCTGGAGAGTATTACTGCCATGTGAGCACCCTAGTGTTCATCAGTTAGTACCAATTTGATGGCGAGTACCAGTGGAGCCCATTCTTCTGATCTTGTGGTGCCTCACTTTGGATAATGGGCTTAAGTTTAATCTAGACAGGAACACTCTTACACTGCTGGTGGGACTGCAAATTAGTGCAACCTCTGTGGAAAAAAATTTGGAGATACCTCAAAGAGCTAAAAATAGAAATTCATAGCTTTAAATGCCTATATCTAAAAGACAGAAAGATCACAAATCAACAATCTAATGAATCCTCTCAAGGAATTGGAAAAGGAAGAGCAAACCTATCCCAAACCCAGCAGAATAAAAGAAATAACTAAGGTCAGAATGAAACTACACAAAATCCATAACAAAATAATTATATAAAAGATTAATGAAAAAAAAGTTGGTTCTTTGAAAACATAAACAAAATCTACAGGCCTCTCATTAGATTAACCAGAAACAGAAAAGAAAGTACCATAATAAGCTCAATGAGAAATGAAAAAAGGAGATATTACAACTCATACCACAGAAATACAAAATATCATCTCTGAATACTATAAAAATCTCTATGCACATACACTTGAAAATGTTGAGGAAATGACAAATTCTTGGAAACATACAACCTCCCTAGGCTCAATCAGGAAGAAATAGAACACCTGAACAGACCAATATCAAGTAAGGAAATTGAAGCAGCAATAAAAAGCCTCCAAAGAAAAAATGTCCCAGACCAGATGGTTTCACAGTTGAATTCTACTAGACCTAAAAAGAAGAACTGGTACCTACACTGCAGAAAATATTCCATAACATCAAGAAGGAAGGAATCCTCCCCAACTCGTTCTACAAAGCCACTATCACCTTGATACCAAAGTCAGAAAAGGACACAACAAAACTACAGACCAATATCCCTTATGAATATAGACACAAAATTCTGTATGAAATCCTAGCCAACTGAATTCAGCTACAAATCAAAAAATAATCCACCACGGCCAAGTGGGCTTCATCCCAGAAATGCAAGGATGGTTCAACATATGCAAATCTATAAATGTGATTCACCACATAAATAGAAGCAAAAATAAAAACTATATGATCCTCTCGATAGACGCAGTAAAAGCATTTGACAAAATCCAGCACCCTTTTATGATAAGAATACTTAACAAAACAGGCATAGATGGGACATACCTCAAAATTATAAAAGTCATATATGACAAACGAACAGCCAACATCATAGTGAATGGGGAAAAATTGAAAGCATTCCTGCTTAGAATTGAAACCAGACAAAGTTGCTCACTATCACCACTTCTATTCGACATGGTTTTGGAAATGCTAAGAAAACCTATTAGGCAAGAGAAGGAAATCAAGTGTATTCAAATGGGGAAAGAACAGGTCAAACTATTACTTTTTGCTGACAATATGATCTTATATCTAGAAAACCCTAAAGATTCTGCCAAGAGACTACTGGAATTGATAAATAAATTCAGCAAAGTCCCAAGTTACAAAATCAATGAGCACAAATCAGTAGTATTCTTATACACCAACAACAGTCAAGCTGAGAATCAAATAAAAAAACTTGATATCTTTCACGATAGCAACAAAGAAAATACCTAGGAATATATTTAGCTAAGGAGGTGAAAGACATGTACAGGGAGAACTACAGAACGCTGAGGAAAGAAATCGCAGAGGATGTAAACAAACTGAAGAACATATCATGCTCATGGATCAGCAGAATCAGCATTATTAAAATGTCTCTACTACCCAAAGTGATCTACAGATTCAATGTAATCCCCACTAAGATACCAATGTCATTTTTTTCAGATCTAGAAAAAATAATTCTATGCTTCACATGGAACCAGAAAAGACCCTGAATAGCCCAAGCAACCTTAAGCAAAAAGAACAAATTGGGAGGAATCATTTTACCAGACTTCAAGCTATATTACAAGGCTATAGTAACCAAAACAGTACGGTACTGGCACAAGAACAGAGACATAGACCAAAGGATCAGAACAGAGAACCCAGATATAAAACCGTCCTCATATTGCCATCTAATCTTTGACAAAACAGACAAAAATATACACTACAGAAAAGAATCCCTATTCAATAAATGATGCTGGGAAAATTGGATAGCCACATGTAGAAGACTTAAACAGGACACACACCTCTCACCACTCACAAAAATTAATTCACGATGGACAACAGACTTAAACCTAAGGCATATAACTATAAGAATTCGAGAAGAAAGTTTTGGAAAAACTCTTGTAGATATCAGCCTAGGCACAGAATTTATGAAGAAGACTCCAAAGGCAATCACAGCAACAACAAAAATAAATAAATGGGACCTGATTAAATTTAAAAGCCTCTGCACAGCCAAGGAAACAATCAACAAAGTGAATAGCCAACCTACAGAATGAGAGAAAATATTTGCATGCTATACATCTGATACAGGCCTGATAAGTAGAATCTATATAGAATTCAGGAAAATCAGCAAAAAAAAAAAAAGATCAAACAACCCCATTAAAAAGTGGGCAAAGGACATGAACAGAAACTTTTCAAAAGATGATAGACTAATGGTCAACGAACATAAAAAAATGCTCAACATTTCTAATCATCAGGGAAATGCAAATCAAAACCACAATGAGATATCAATTAACTCCAGTGAGAATGGCTTTTATCAAAAAGTCCCAGAACAACAAATGGTGCCATGGATGCAGAGAGATAGGAACACTCATATACTGCTAGTGGGATTGCAAACTAGTACAACCTCTATGGAAAGTAGTATGGAGATACCTCAAAGAACTAAAAGTAGAACTATCATTTGATCCAGCAATCCCACTACTGGGCATCTACCCTAAGGAAAAAAAGACATTCTATAAAAAAGACATCTGCACTTGAATGTTTATAGCAGCACGATTCACAATTCACAATTGCAAAGATGTGGAAACAACCCAAGTACCCATCGATACATGAGTAGATGAATAAAACGTAGTACATGTATACCATGGAGTGCTACTCAGCCATAAAAAAAAAAAAAAGATGAACTACCTATTGTATCATTCTGGATGGAGCTAGAGCCTATTGTTCTAAGTGAAGTATCACAAGAGTGGAAAAACAAACACAACATGTACTCACCATTAAATTGGTACTAACTGATCAACACTAATGTGCACATATGGGAAGTAACATTCACAGGGTGTCAGGAAGGTGGGAGGGCAGGAGGGGATGGGTAAATCCACACCTAGTGGATGTGGTACGTGCAGTCTGGGGGATGGTCATGCTTGCCTGGTGGTGCAAAGGCAATTTATGTAAACAAAGTGTTTGTACACAAACACAAAAAAAGTCCCAAAACAACAGATGCTGCCATGGATGAAGAGAGAAAGGAACACTTACACACTGTTGGTGGGACTGCAAACTATTACGACCTCCATGGAAAGTAGTATGGAGATACCTCAAAGAACTGAAAGTAGACCTACCATTTTATCCACCAATCCCATTCATTATTGGATATTTAGCCAAAGGAAAAATGTCATTTTATCAAAAAGACACTTGCACTTGAATGTTTATTGCAGAACAATTCACAATCGCGAAGGTGTGCAATCAACCCAAGTGCCCATGAATACATGAGTGGATTAATGTGATATATGTACACCATGGACTACTACTCAGCCATAAGAAAAAAACAGTGAACTAATACCTTTTATAACAACCCGGCAGGAACTGGGGACTAATCTTCTAAGTGAAGTATCACAAGAATGGAAAAACAAACACCACGTGTACTCACTATTAAATTGGAACTAATTGATCAATACTCACGTGCACATATATAGTAAAACTCAACAGAAATCAAGCAGTTGGGAGGGTAAGAGAAGGGCACAGGTAAATTCACACCTAACAGGTACAATGCTTGTTATCTGGGTGTTGGACACACTTATAACTTTCATTCAAGTTGTAAAAAAGCAATGCACATTATCTGGGTGATGGACAGACTTATAACTTTCACTCGAATTGTAAAAAAGCAATTCATGTAACCAAAGTGTTTGTACCCCCAATATTCTGATTTAAAAAAGGAACCTGTTTTAAAGTACTGTTTCCACATCTCTTATCTGAATCCCTTGGAACCAGGTGTGTTTCTTAGTTTAGGATTTTTCAGATTTTACAAATATGGGAAATATATGATATATTAACACCTTCATGAAGATCTAGGGCAGCACCCTCTAATCAAAAACATTGTATAGCAAAACATCTGAATAATTACAATGAAGGAGATTTACTGAGACTATAAAGAGCCTCTTGTCAATTCTTCCACAAAATTAAGGCAGGTCAGGTTTTGTCTCCAAGTTATCAGTTTTCAGAGAGTTTTGGAATTCGGCATTTCAAATGTGGGATTATGGGCCTGAATGATAAAAAAACCACTCCTGTGTTACAAAAAAATTATATCATTTGGAGTTGTTGCCAATATATACTTATGTTTATAGAGTCGTGTTTCACTGGAGTACATACAAATCCATATGATAAGCAAAAGTATTCTACTAAATTGTCTAACAATCATTGTGTAAATTTCTGGTATGATATTTTTGTTGGTTTCAGAGGGGCTAGAAATCCACATATATACATGAAGACATACGTATGATTTCCAATTAATCTACTAATTATTACAACCAAAAAAAAACCTAAGATGTCAAAACCAAATTTTACAAATTAAGTAGTACTCCTTTAAAAACTTTTTACCAAAAAATAAGAGAATTATTTTTTGAGCCCCCTCTATTGATCAGGAAGAAAAGGAATATGTTCCTCAGAGCAAGTATCTCCACAGATATAAGTGCTTTAACTTGAAAAGGGGCCTGGGATGAAATAAGGGGCCAGCCATTCTGCACAATCTCCTAGGTCACCCCATTGAAATTTCATTTAGGAGCTGAGAGAATAAGTTCCTAATGCCTCTTGAGGAGCCTCTCCCATACACCAGCTCATAACAATCACCAGAGCTGAATGAACTAAGAAAGAGAACAGAAGAGGAGGGTATAGAAAGTAAGTTCAGAATTTAGCCCAGACTTGCTTACATGCAATTCTTCTTTCCTAAAATTGAAGGAAGGGTTTTATCAGCTAGTATTAGCAAGTCCTTGAAGTTTTAAAACAAAAAACCTGGTGCTTTGTTGAGAAAAATAAGAATACTATTTTTAAAGAAAACTTTTAAGAAAATTTATTAAAATAAGTTTATTTTTATTTCTAAAATAAATTAATCAAGTAACAACCTTATATTTCAGATAAAGAGTTAATTTGGGCTTTGGTTTAGTATCTACAAAAGTGCAGAAATTTGATTGCATTCCTTCAACAGGACCACTTCTGGTTTGGAGCTGCCCAATTCATGAATTGCTGTTCATTCAAATAAATGCTTTAAAATTTTACTGTACACTGTTTATCTTTCAACACATTTTTGTCCGTGAGTTACTTCTTAAATTAGTCTTCCCCAAAAGAGTTATGCCTCCTTTTAGTCAGCAAAATATGAGACTGTTTGCCATTGAAAGTGGGGGGAAAGCTATTACTGTTACTAGAAGCCTCTAAAATTGAAAAGCAATTTCTAAAAGTTTCAAAATTACATGTCATTAGTTACTTAATATACAACACTATGGAACCTCAAATAAAACTTTATTTTTTGACAAATAAAAATTGTATATATATAAGGTATACAATGTGATTATTTGATATACATATACATTGTGAAATTATTACAAGGTCATTAACATATCCATCACCTTACATTATCCTTTTTGTGTGGTAAAAATACTTAAGATCTATTTTCTTAGCAAATTTAAGTATGCAATGCATTATATAGTACTGTACCATGATCTCCAGAAACTGTTCATCTTATAATTGAAAGTTTGTACCCTTTAACCAATTTCTCCCTATTTTTCCCCACCCCTCAGCCCCTGGTAACCACCATTCTACTCTCTGTTTTTGTGAGTTCAAGTTTTTCAGATTTCACATGTAAGTGAGATCATGCAGTATTTGTCTGTGTCTAGCTTATTGAACTTAGCAGAATGTCCTCCAGTTTCACTTATGTTGTTGCATATGGCAGGATTTACTTCATTGTTTAAGGCTGAATATCTCATTGTGTGTATCATATTTTCTTTATCCATTCATCTGTCGGGGGGACTCAGGCTGTTTCTATATCTTGGCTATTGTGAATAATGCTGCGATGAACTGCAATGAACATGGAAGTACAGATATCTCTTCAAGATAGTAATTTCATTTCCTTTGGATATACACCCAGAAGTAGGATTGCTGAATCATATGATAGTGACATTTTTAATTTTTTGAGGAACCTCCATACTGTTTTCCATAATGGCTACACCAATTTACATTCACACTAACAATGTACATGGGTTCCTTTTTCTCAACATCCTCACTAACACTTGTTATCTTTTGACTTTTTGGTCATAGCCATACTAAAAGATATGAGGTGATATCCCATTGTGGTTTTGATTTTTATTTCCCTGATGATGTTGAGCACCTTTTTATATACCTGTTGGTCACTTCCACATGTTCTTTGGAAAAATGGCTATTCAGGTCCTTTGTTCATTTTTCAAAAGGATTTATTTTTATTATTATATGAGTTCCTTATATATTTTGGATATTAATCCCTTGTTGGATATACAGCTTGCAAATATTTTCTCACATTCCATAGGTTGCCTTTCCATTTTATTGACTGTTTTGTTTGTTGTACAGAAGCTTCTTAATTTGATATAGTAATACATGTTTATTTTTGCTTTTGTTGCCTGCACTTTTGGTGTCATATCCAAAAAATTATTGCCAAGACCAACGTCAAAGACCTTTCCCCCTATGTTTTCTTCTAGGAATTTTATACTTTCAGGTCTTTTGTTAAAGCCTTTAATCCATTTTGAGTTAATTTTTGTGTACAGTGTAAGGTAAGGGACCATTTTCATTCTTTGCATGTGGACATCCAAATAAAATATTTTTAAGTGCGATTCTGACAACTACAAGTTTAAATTAAGAGGGGAGAGAGAAAGATTTAGGATAACTTTTAGCTCCCTTCTTCAACTCAAATATATATACATATATATTTGATAACACACAAAAACATATTTGAGAGTAATAATAGTCTGTTTAATAAGCTTAAAGCATCTGTGGAACTGTTACAAGAAATTACTTTTGTATCTAGTTTTAGACTGAATGATTTACTGCATCTCCCTTAATCCTTAAATTGCATATTCATTGCTGTATTTTCCTCTAACTGTTGTCACTTAAATTGTCATGCAGAATAGGGCAAATCAGCATCAGTTTATATAAGCGGTATCAATCTGAAGAACTTCATCAGTCTTTATTTCAAGGCATTATGCAAAGAAAACTGACATTAAGAGAGACTTAACTGACAGCAAATGAAATCAATCAGCAAATCACTAAGCCATAATAAACTCACTCAATCTGTAGATAACCTTTCCTTTTCCAGGGCTTCACCTAGGCAGTCCATCAAATACTGTTTTTTGTCCAAGTAGCTAAAATGAATAGCAATTCAGGCTGTAGCACTTGAAAGTTCAAGAGCGCACAGGCCTCAGTCTTCAATAATAAGCATTAAAAGGTATTATCTAGTAGTGTTATACTTATACCTAAAAATAGTCTTTAAAATGGAAAAAAAAAAAAGATAAAGGGTCAAGTTTAGGATTTAGTTTTTGCCTCTTAACATTAATGACAAAGAAATTATATTCATATCAGTCAGCATCTTTTCTATTTAGGACAACCGGAACTGCAAATTATAAGAAAAAAATATATTCTGTACTGTAGTTCATGTTTTATCATTTTTGTTTTTTACTAATTGCATCTCAAACATTTCACATTACTGTCAAATACTATCACCATTTCATAGAGTTGGAATTTGAAGTTCCCCAAAATTAAATGTTGTAAATAAAGGTGACAAATGGTTTAAAAGAAAATATGAAAACAGTAGTAATGTTTGAATTACTTTGTATAACAATTATTCAAATAGA
This sequence comes from Indri indri, assembly GCA_004363605.1. NCBI lineage: Eukaryota > Metazoa > Chordata > Mammalia > Primates > Indriidae > Indri > Indri indri. Next base: position 10,902 of record RJWJ010013525.1, on the reverse strand, counting down.
AGTGTATGGTGGGCATTTACCGCCTCAGTCTTACTGAACTGGAAGGAAACATTAAAGTTATTGAATATTTTATTCTTTTCTTTTCTTTTCTTTTTTTTTTTTTTGAGACAGAGTGTCACTCTGTAACCCCAGGTAGAGTACAGTGGCATCATCATAGCTCATTGCAACCTCCAACTCCTAGGCTCAAGTGATACTCCTGCCTCAGCCTCCTGAGTAGCTGGGACTATAGACACATGCCAGGACGCCCGCCCAGCTAATTTTTCTATTTTCAGTAGAGATGGGGTCTCTCTTTTGCTCAGGCTGGTCTTGAAGTCCTGAGCTCAAGCAATCCTCCCACCTCAGCCTCCTAAAGTGCTGGGATCACAGGCGTAAGCCACCACGCCCGGCCCATTTTATTTTTTTGAAGGTACATGTTGAACAACAATCAAAAAACTCCAAGAGTCAAAACACTAAAACATTCCTCAGCGTACTTAGGTCACTATTTCTGAACCCAGGCCTTTTGCAGTTGAGTCCAACAAAACTTTTATTAATACAAAACACCTTCACATACACATTATCTCATCTGATTTCCCCACACCCTATGCACAAAAGCAAGACAATCTGCACTGTCACTATTTACAGATGAGGAAATGGCAGCTCAGTACTTTTGAGTGACTTGCCCAGGTATTTACACTACAGGGCCAGAACTTCAATCCAGGCATTCTGACTCTCAACATAGAGGTTATCTCTAATACCACCTTGCTGCCTTTTTCCCCCCAAAATGGAATTATTTTAACTTTTCCAAATACTATGCTGTTAAGAAAGTAATTCCCATTCTGATAAACATGATGTTTCTAGCAAACTCAATGACATACAGAAAATTGCACAAATTCATGGTTGCCAACTTTCCAATAACCTGATTTACTTGCTTGTCTCTTAGAAGTGCAAAAATCTCAACCTGAATTTGAAAACTAAACAACCTTACACCTGACCAAGGAATGTTTATATGCCAAATATTTAAAGAAAAACAATTTTAAAAATATTTATTACTGCTGTTTAATTTTCAAAGTTCTTTCATACGTGTCATGTGATTCTCACAATCACCCCAAGAAGCAGCAGGGCAAATATTATCATCTCCATTTTGTAGATGAGGAAACTGACATACTGGAATAATTAAGGGCCAAGAGCTCACAGAAAACAGCAATTCTAGGATAGAACTCTAGTAGCACTTTCAGCACCACAAGGATGATAATTCATATTCATCTTTCACAAGAAAGGACAATTTGTGCTCCACAAGAAAAAGATAACAATTGTATAAGATAACAAGAATCCCTGCTATCTGTGTAATTTATGCCTACAGAGGGAAGGATTTCATCTGCTCCATAGCCAGTCCTAACACTTTCTAGCAAAGTTGCATGACCTCTTCAACTTTCTGTAATACTGATTCTGCTATGATTTTATTTTTTCCTAATTATTCTTTCTTATAATAAACAAAGGAAGAATTGATAAACAATAAACCTAGAAAAAGGAATTTATCATACCTATTTTAAAGAATTCCTATCAGATTTTACTTAGTGTCTTTCAGATCACTGATACCAGATCATTCCCATAAGGGAGGTAATTCATAAATACTTTAAGCTGAGTTAAGGAGTACGGAGTTATGAGATTCTTCAAAACTGTAGCAGAAGCTTTTTACAGATGCAATTACTTGCCCTCATAAGTCATCTTGTTCTTTTCAAAAGCAAAGAGAGATGAAGGTCTCAACCAGGAAAATAAACACCCACTGATGCGAAATACAACCATTGACGCAAGATGTAAAATGTCTCATTTGCTAAATATTAAAAAAAAACTTTATAGAACTCCTAGCTTTAACAGATATTTTTTGGCTATCAGTTGGTGCCCAAGACTACGTTTTAACAATGCATATACAGAAAAATACTTTATTATAATAAATCTTTTAAAATAAGAGAATTAAGAAAATAATGGTAACATGTATCATGTGGATCAATGAAAGCATAATTTTATATTTTTGTTCTCAAGATTCTGTTCTAAAAATCTGATTGATGCATCCCACTCTCCACCACCACCAAAAAAAAGTGTGAACCAAACAAAAGGCACAGAAAGGGAAGGATGAATCCAGGGAGACAGGGAGGGTGGGGGGACTCCTTTGGTATTATTCTGTGATAACACCAAAGCTGCTGTGGTAATGGCTGGCAAACCAGGCTGAGTCTTTAGCATTTTTCTCAGTCATCAAACACTGAAATATTAGGAGAAGATACAGATTGAGGATGGCAAGGCGTAACTCACAACAACTCTAACCAATGTTTAAATGCTATTTATATTGATAGTGAATTAAACCTAGGATAATTATTATTATCTCGATTTCCAACATACCCTTAAAGTAAGTTCTTCTGTGTATATTAACATCATATTTCTTGCTATACTTTGTCTCATTTAGCATTGCTTAGAGCTCTATTACCAGGAAATTTTCAGGAAACTTTATTTCTCCCTGTGCATTATCAAATTTTCAGAGTAAAATTCTAAAATTTCAACTACCAATTAGCAAAAATGTTTTCTTTGACAACATGATGTCAGAAAATACCATGTATACTTTCTGATGCCAACAACAACAAAATACACCAAATTCACTAATTCTTATATTCATCTTCAAGTTAGGCCCCAAACCTAGGACATTTAGATTCCCCATTGGCGTAATTTATATTCTGAAGAACTATAGCCCACAGCTGTCAAGTAGCTAGATGAGACAAAGGATGGTATTTTTCCATCAAAATGCATTTATTCTCAGATGAATTATATGATTTTTGCCAGCTAATTGTTTCTCCCTAACAAACAGCTCTTTTCTGGGAAGTACTTTCCATCCTTTGAAGAAAGTGGCATTTCAACATTCTATTTCATTCTACAACACAATTCTAAAATGATTTTCTATTTTCCAATTTAACAGATATTTTGATTTTAGAATTTAAAACTAGCTTGATATAATTATTCTACATTGTATTCATAATCATAATATTACTTTGTACCTCATAAATATATACAAGTATAATTTGTCAATTTACAGTTAAAAATAAAAAAATAATAAAGAGAACTGAAAACACTCATAGACAACTTTAGATAATCCAAAATTTTTTGATACCTTATTACTAAAATGATCCCATTTACCAAAAAGGTCAGAGTTCCGATAACCTTAAACATTCAAAAGACAGTCATGGACCCAATAATCAACAAAAACGAAAAGTCTGCGAGACAAAAGGCAGTCACAAAATACATTTGCTTTGCTTCACCAAGGAGAATCTCTTAGACTGAAACCTGGCAACTCTATAAAATAAGGACCCAGTGAGAATGGATATCTGAAAATTCGGGGAAGACTGAAATTATGAAAAGAGAAGAAAACTTTCTTCTATTATCAGAAAATAACCATACTTTTTTTTTTTTTATTCCAGGGTATTGTGAGGGTACAAACATGGTTACACTTTATGTCTTTGCCTCACCCAAGTGCGGGTTAAAGGCATGCCCTTCCCTCCTTTTAGTGCTCCCCGTGTCCTTTAGTTGTAGATTTTCCCTCCCATCCCCCTAATCCCTAGAGAGTATTTCTGCCATGTGATCACCCTAGTGTTGATCAGTTAGAACCAATTTGATGGCGAGTACAAGTGGAGCCCGTTCTTCTGCTCTTGTGGTGCCTCACTTTGGATAACGGGCTTAAGTTTAATCCAGGAAAGTATAAGAGGTGCTAGATCACTGTCGTTTCTTATGATTAATGTTCCATTGTAAACATATACCAAATTTTAATAATCCACTCATGGATTGACGGGCACTTGGGTTGTTTCCACATCCTTGCAATTGTGAATTGTGCTGCCATAAACATTCGGGTGCAGATGTCTTTATCGCAGAATGTTTTGTGTAGATGCCTAATAGGGCTATTGCTGGATCGAATGGTATTTCTATTTTTAGCTCTCTGAGGTATCTCCAAATTCTTTTCCACAGAGGTTGCACTAATTTGCAGTCCCACCAGCAGTGTAAGAGTGTTCCTGTCTCTCCACATCCTCACCAGCATTTGTTGTTTTGGGATTTTTTGATAGAGGCCAAACTCACCGGGGTTAGGTGATATCTCATTGTGGTTTTGATTTGCATTTCTCTAATGATTAGAGATGTTGAGCATTTTTTTATATGTTTGCTGGCCATTCTTCTGTCTTCTTTTGAAAACTTTCTGTTCATTTCCTTTGCCCATTTGTTGATGGGGTTGTTTGATTTTTTCCTGTTGATTTTTTTGAGTTCTAGATAGAGTCTGGTTATCAGCCCTTTATCAGATGTGTAGAGAACAAATATTTTTTCCCATTCTGTGGGCTGTCTATTCACTCTAGTGATAGCTTCCTTGGCAGTGCAGAAGCTTTTTAATTTGATTAGATCTCACTTATTTATTTTTGCTGCTGCGGCGATTGCTTTGGGGTTCTTCTTCAAGAATTCCTTGCCTAGGCCGATGTCTGAAAAGGTCTTCCCAACATCTTCATTTAGAATTCTTAGGGTTTCATGCCTTAGGTTTAAGTCTGTTATCCATCTTGAATTGATTTTTGTGAGAGGTGAGAGGTGGGGGTCCAGTTTCAATCTTCTGCATGTAGCTATCCAGTTTTCCCAGCACCATTTATTGAAAAGAGATTCTTTTCCCCAGTGTATGTTTTTGTCAGCTTTGTCAAAGATTAGGTTACCATATGCAGATGGTTTCATCTCTGGATTCTCAGTCCTGTTCCAGAGGTCAATGTCTCTGTTCTTGTGCCAGTACCAAGCTGTTTTAGTTACTATAGCCTGGTAGTACAGCTTAAAGTCTGGTAGACTGATACAGCAAATCAATCCCAATCCAAATAGAAGAAAAGAAATAACAAAGATCAAAGCACAACTAAATGAAATTGAGAACAAGAGAACTATACGGAAGATCAACAAAACCAAAAGCTGGTTTTTTGAAAAGATAAACAAAATTGACACCCCACTTGCTAGATTGACTAGAATCCAAAGGGAAAGGTCATTAATAAACTCAATCAAAAATGAAAAAGGAGAGGTCACAACAGATGCCATGGAAATACAAAACATTATTTTTGATCACTACAAAAACCTATATGCCCAAAAACTATATAATGAGGAGGAAATGGACAAATTCCTGGAAACATACAACCCCCCTAAGTTCACCCAAGAGGTAACAGAATATCTGAATAGACCAATCTCAAGCTCAGAAATCGGAGCAGCAATCAAAAACCTCCCAAAACGTAAAAGTCCCAGACCAGATTGCTACACTTCAGAGTTTTACCAAACATTCAAAGAAGAACTCACACCTATACTACAGAAATTATTCCACAATATTGAGAAAGATGGCATCCTTCCTAACTCATTCTACGAAGCCAATATCACCTTGATACCAAAGCCAGGAAAGGACACAACGAAAAAAGAAAACTACAGACCAATATCCCTCATGAATATAGATGCAAAAATCCTCAACAAAATTTTAGCAAATAGAATTCAGCGGCACATCAAAAAAATAATTCACCATGGCCAGGTGGGCTTTATTCCAGGGATGCAAGGCTGGTTTAACATACACAAATCTATAAATGCAGTTTGCCACATAAATAAAAGCAAGAACAAAGACCATATGATTCTTTCGATAGATGCAGAATAACCATACTTCTTAAAGAAAAGCAAATGAACAGGAGTCATGTAAGGGTAGACTGGAACCATCTTTTTCAGGGGCAAAAGGAGAATGTGTATCCAAAGCCTTAGAAGGTGCACATCCTTTGGTGCAATAATTCTACTAATTTATTCTAGAGGAAAAAAAATAAGAGAACAATGAAAAGATTTATGGAAGAAGATATTCACTGACACCTTATTCATAATAACCAAAAAAATTAGAGGCAACTTCAAATATCCATCAAAAGAAAACTGATGAAAAATACTATAGTATTTAGTATATAGTATATACATTTAGTATATAGTAGATACATTCATATAGTAGATACATGTAGTAGAATACAATTTAATCATCAAAAATAATTATGCAAATCTGTATTTACTGACAAGAAAGATATCATGACGTGTTATTAGGTTTAAAAAATGCTTACAAAACAGTATGGCCCAAAAGAAGTTGGTAGAGGGGTACAAAATTACACTTAGATAGAAGGAATAAGTTCTAGTGCTTGATAATACAGTATGGAAATTATAGTTAACAATAATTGATAGTACAGTAGAGAAATTATAGTTAAAAATAATTTATGATATATTTCACAATATCTAGAAGAAAACAATTGTAATGCTCCCAACACAAAGAAAAATGTTTGAGGTGCTGGATATCCCAATTATCCTGATTTAATCATTACACATTATACAGGGTGTTTCCCCAAAGTCGCCATACATAGGGAAAATGATAAATTGTAGCTGAATGTACCTTTATTTACAAAATTTTCATTACAAAATTTTTCCTTTGTATAGAGACTTTTGGGCACCCCATATATACGTATCAAAATATCGGCTGGGCGTGGTGGCTTACACCTGTAATCCCAGCACTCTGAGAGGCCAAGGCGGGAGGATCGTTTGAGCTCAGGAGTTCGAGACCAGCCTGAGCAAGAGTGAGACCCTGTCTCTACCAAAAAAAAATTAGCCAAGCATGATGGTGCATGCCTGTAGTCCTAGCTACTTTGGAGACTGAGGCAGGAGGATAGCTTGAGCCCAGGAGTTCAAGGTTGTAGTGAGCTATGATGACATTACTGCACTCCAGCCTGGGTGACAGAGCAAGACTCTGACTCAAAAAAAAAAAAAAAATCACATGTACCTCCAAAATATATACAACTATTATTAATATATATCGAGAAAAAGGAAAAAAACTAGTATGGCCAAATTATTGTTTAAATATATATAGATATATTAAATATACATGATATATGTGTGTGAGTTTCTATTTATGGTTAAAAAATAACTAGAAGAATATATACCAAAATGTTAACATTGTAACATCGATTATCTTTAAATGGCAGAATTTCAAATGATCTTTATTTTCCTCTATACTTTTCTGTAGATTCTGATTTTTTATCATGATCCTGTACTTTTTTAAAGAGCTAATTTTTAATATTAGCAAAATTTCTATCGAGTTACAATATATTGTTTAATTCAAATGTCATTATACACCTGAGCATATTATACTACCATTATAATATTGTAATTTATATGTATAATAATAATGAAAAAGAATAATAAAAAATTTTAATTAGGTATATTATATTCTTTTTTAAAAAAATACTATTTGACATATTTAATAAGATTTTCATTCAAAATGACTAATTTTCATGTTTGAAAAGATAATCAGCTCCCTGAAAATTCACTTACATGGAATGGATAACACGAAGAAGAAAATGTCTAAATGGTACCAGCTTTTCAATGAAGTTATCTAATACCTCTTTAATTTCTAAGTATGCTAAAAATGTAAAAATTTCTTTCAGAAAAATCAGAAGGCTCTTGCATTAAATAGTGTAACAGAGAACATGCTTTCTTGTTCTCTGAACTGCATTAAGTAGTATAACAGAGAACACATGTAAAAAATTACTAAGAGCAATTCTTGATACTTTTATTCACAATGGTTTAGGTACAGATATCATTTATTCCATCCCTCTATACATAAAAAAATTATAATAACAAAATTCCCTTTAAGAAGCTCTTTATGATTGATCTATATAAATACAACGAAATAGCTCAAAGAAATTTCTGTGCCTGGAAAATACACATAAATGTAAAAAAACCATGGTATCCTAAAAGTCGTGGACATAACACAAAACTAAAAACCATACCAAGTAAAGACTATGTAATGCCATTGTGGGTTAGGGGTGATTAAAGGATTACTGTATTTATAGTAAAGACTCTGCTGTTTAAAATCTTCGTAAATAAATGGTTTCACAATGAAGCCTCTCTAATGAAGTGTTCATAAACATATTTATACAATATACTACATTTCCAGAAGTATAGTTATTATATACTAAGCCAGGGGTGGGGAACCTTTTCATGTTGGAAGGCCGCATTAATTCAGCTGTAATCAAATAAGGCCGCATTCAAGAAACTTCAATTAGATATACACAAAAATGTACATTATTTTGTAAAAATCTAATTACTATGTACTTAATTTCAAAAAATGAAAACTATTTGTTAATTTTAAAGTTAAGTAACCTTTTAATGACTTTGTAGTGTCTGCTTTTTGTTGGAAAGCATTTGAATATTTGGTTGCAGCATGGAGGTCTGCAATTTCAGTTGATCTTCTAGATGGGTGTCAGTAATTTGTGACCTTAAGGGCATCTTGATTTGGGTTAGGTAGGAGAATGCAGATTTGCAACAATAAGCGGTTGAAAAGCAAGAAAGCATTTTTTAGGCATGTCGCCAAAGGCGTGAGTATTCTACTGCATTTTTCCATGTTTAAATTGGATCTTCCTTAGCATCAACCAATGACTTTAAAATGTTATCTACTGAGAGCTCAATCAATTCTATCTGTAGTTCCTTAGGTGCCTTGGTGATATCAACTAGGTGAGGCTGAAATCCTAATTCGGTGTGATGTCATGATTCTCAAAGTCAGTGAACCTTTCATTGCATTTTCCAATTAAAAGGTCTGTAACAGCTACGTATTTTTCAAATTCTTCTTCATTTGAAGCATATATCATCCTCCTCATCAATGAACTTTGCTAACTGGGGAAAATGTTCATCTGAAATTTCCTTTTGAAAAAGAAGTGTTTTGGAAAAAAACAGCTTTTTTCAAAATGCTTGGATTTTTTGTCACATATCATACACAGACTTAGTTTTACCTTGCAAAGAAATATTCATTTTGATTTGACATGATATCACACAGAAATGCTGCATTTCTATAGAGATCTTCTTTCAATAATTCACATTGCTGATTCTGTTCTTCATAAAATTTAACTATCTGTTCTACCAAAGATAAAATTTTGGCTAACACCAATCCCTGAGATAGCTAAGACACTTTAGAATGACATAGCAAATCCACACTGAATACCTCATCATTCAACTTTAGCATGTTGCAAAACTGATGACTCCATTTTGCATTTGCACGAATATAGTTAACAATACTTACAACTTGTTGCAAAGTGTCACTTAAAATAGTAGCTTTAGCTCAGAGGTTTTGCTGATGCAAGATACAATGAAAAGAAATGAGAGCATCTGGATCTGTTAATACTTTTTTTATTTAACTATGCAATAAACCCTTTGTGTTTTCCTGTCATGGAAGGTGCACCATGTGTACATATACTCAATAAATTTACCAAATTCAGTCCAACTTCACAACATTTATCTTGAAAGTTTTTGAAGATATCTAATTGCCCATGTTCTGTTCGCGGGAGTGCCCAAAGCAAGTAACTCTTCGTAGCAAGGAAAATCTTCTGTTGTGACCCGAATGAAGTATAAAACCTGCACCGAGTCAGAAGTATCAGTTGATTCATCCAAAGCGACTGAGTAATATATATTTTCCTTTTGAAGTATTACATGAAGTCGTTCTGTTAAGTTGAAGGCTAATTCATGCTGCCAATCAATAATGGTTTTCCTTGAAATGGAGGCAGTTGTTTGTACTTTGAAACATTATCGGGGTCTAAGCATCCTACGATTTCAACAATGCATTCTTTCACAGTTTCTACATCACTAAATGGATTCCTTTTATTCCTAGTATATAAGCTACTTGTATGAGTTGCTTCAAGTGGCATTATTTCCAGGTCTTATTGCTGCTTGAAAGAATTATCTTTGCTTTTGCTTTTCATCTTTTAATTTCTGCAATACAACCTTTCACGTCTCCCCCTCTATTTTAAAATATCTGTGGTACTTATGAGTATTATAATGCTTATGAGTATTAAATTTCTTTAATGTTGATACTGCACTATCTCAAAGCAAGCAAATCACCTTATCTTTAGCAGAAACAAGATAATACTGCAATTTCCAATTCTTATTAAAAAATCTGTTTTTTAACAAGCACCACATGTACTCACCATCAAATTGGTATTAGCTGATCTACACTTAAGTGCACATATAAGAATAACATTCATTGGATGTTGGGCAGGGGGAGGGGGAGGGGGACGGGGGAGGAGGGGACGGGCATACGCACAAACAATGAGTGCGATGTGCACCTCCCGGGGAATGGACACACTTGAAGCTCGGACTTGGGGAGGAGGGGGGGCAAGGGCAATATATGTTACCTAATCATCTGTACCCCCATAATATGCTCAAATAAAAAAAATCTGTTTTCTTCTTTCAGCATTCTCTTGGTCTTCTTTGACATGATGGGCTGTTAAGCAGACCAAATTAAAAAATACTGTCGAGGTGTGCAGCTATTCACAAATTCCACTTCAAACAGAAACATAGTGTACATTGTCAAAAGCTGATAACAGACTGGCATACTCGACCCACATAAACTCTTGCCAACTTCATGTGATAGTGGCGCCAGTTAGGCGGGGGAATTAGAACTAAATCATGAGTGCAGCAGCCATTGATTAAGCCCTTAAGGCTTACTAATATTCTAATTGTGCTGGTAAATCTGGGAGGATTATTTCTTTGAAACTTATTTTATTCTTTGGTATTTCAAAAATAAAATAAAAATATGAAAGTCAAACAAAATGTGTTTATAAAAATAAAAGGATTCGTTCTTTAAAATTTGGATTCTAGCACTTAAGAACCAAGAAGGCCACAGGTTCCCCACCCCTGTACTAAGCCTTAAACACTTTTATGAGATACTTTGGGAGACTTTTTCTTTTTAAATGATGTGGGCTTATAGGTAAAAAATTGATACCAAGTCTTTTAAGATCGTGCACAACTCAGAGACAAGCAGCCTCCTGAGTCATCTTGCCAAGTGTCCGAAATAGAGTGTTCATTGATCTATATATCCTGAGAACC
>RJWJ010013524.1:0-39712 GCA_004363605.1 Indri indri | reverse complement strand
AGAACCACATCAAAATCACTATTACCATACCTATGATACTATCCATTAAATGATAAAAACAAACAAAAAACAGCAAAAAAATCCCAAACAAACAAAAGCCCCTGCAGAATAAATAAGATTAAAATTCCTGCCTTCCAGTTCATCCTTAACAAGTTAACTTGCTAATTTAATGCTATTACCTGTGATAAAAGCAAGAATAACTACGTGTCTGTCGGTACAGTAAAATACACGCCGACCATGCCACCGTGGGGTGTGGGAGCAGGGGGTGTCACAGATGGGGAGGGATTTCCATTTTTTTAATACCTTTCTACATTTTTTGAAATTTTTCCGACAAGCGTGTACTATTCTTAAAATTATTTAAAAATATATGTTTTAAAAAGAACAAAGTAATTGCTGCTAACAACTTACAAAATATGAAGAACCTTCCAGAATTCCTATTCTGCTTCCTTTACTCCACGCAGGACCACTTTGGTCCACACTTGACAAATGTTAATTCTAAATAGAATACTATACTGAAGACAGCACATATAAAATAATTCTTTAAAAAGTAATTCTAATAAACCTAAAGAAAACTGTTGGTTAAATTACATTTTTCAATTTATATCATATATCCATGAGTGGCAACTACAACACTGGACTCACAACCCAAGGATCCAAGTTAGATTAAAAATTAGACATGCCTAAGAATCTCTCCAGAGTTATCATAACTGATTGACTTAAAATTTAATTTTTGAGTTCACCAAGTCAAGTGCTTAAAATATCTTGGGTGATGTGCCCAGAATAATGCCCAGATCTAGTTCTCCAATTGCTGTTTCACTCAAGGAAGAATTTTCTTTGGTCAGTGCTGTGGTGTCAATGTTTGCGTGCCCCTCAAATTCATATGTTGAAGCCTAATCACCGATGTGATGGTGTCGGGTGATGGGGCCTTGGGAGATGATTAGGTCATGAGGGTGTAGCCCTTATGCATGGAATTAGTGTTCTTAGAAAAGAGGCCCATCCACCAAGTGAATACACAGTGAGAAGGCACCATCTGTGAGAAACAGGCCAGACACCAAATCTACCTGGGCCTTGACCTTGCACTTTCCAGCCTCCCGAACGTGAGAAATAAATTTCTGCTGTTTATAAGTCTCTCAGTCTAAGGCATTTTGTTACAGAAGCCTGAATAGACTAGGAGAGTCGACATCCTTGTCTAGGTGACTTGATGGGTAGTGGATATTTCATTTGTACCCAGACGACATTTGAGAGGCAAATAAAATCTTTTTGTTTTTTTCTGAAAATGAAACAAGAAATGCTTTTTGTTTTACAATAATATTGTAGAAATATGAACCTAAGGTATCATAGTCTAAAATAGTATTATAAAATAGTGTCAACATGACTAAGATGAATGTAATACTATTCGTATTGTTGATCTAGAAAATATACGTTGGTTTAAAAAATAGGGCTGCCAAGCACAGAATAATTATTACCAGCACTGGTTTAAAAACATAATGAATTATTCTTCATTTTACTTCGTGCTTTTCAATATTATATCATTGTCATCATAAATTATGAAATCTATTATTATATACCTGTCCTTACATGAGTGAAGTTTTAAACCAAATTAAATTTTCTGGGCCACCTCTCAAAGGTAAACTGAGCACTTCTAGAATAATTTGGTCCAACAAATTGTTGGAGGAAACAAAAACTCCACGCACTACCTGATCCTGCTGTTGCCTGGGCAAACACATACAAACTGCAATAGGCTTTTCCATGGGTAAATTATTTTTACAATGGCTGTAAAAATGTTCATGCTACTTTTTTTTTTTTTTTACAGTAACTATTCAACTTCATAGGGAAGAATACATCTTTAAAAGCATATATTTTCAGTTACAGATTTAAGATCAGCATAAGTACTTCTGAAGGCCCTTTATCAAACATGTTAGCTCTAGAACCTGTGGAAGAGACAGAATGATTTCTACATGTTTTAAAAAAATTTTTTTTCATTTAATTTCATTTTTAATTTATTTTTTGAAATTTTTTATTTTTCCTTATTAGGGTACATAATAGTTGTATATCTTTATAAGGTCCACGTTTGATATGTTTGGGTGTTTTGATACAGGTATACAATGTGAATTAATCAAATCAGGGTGCTTGGGGTGTCCATCACCTCAGGCATTTATCATTTTTTTTTGTTAGGAACATTCCAATTCCGCTCTTCTAGTTAAAGTATAACCCTAACTTACTGTTGATTACAGTCCCTTTGTTGTGCTATCCAATATTGTTCACTCTATCTATCTATTTTTTTGCACCCTTTAACCATCCCCACTTTATTCCTTGCTCCCGGCTATCTTTCCCAGCCTCTGGTGATTGTCATTCTACTCTCTGTCTCCATGAGATCAACTGTTTTAATATTTAGCTCCCACATATGAGTGAGAACATATGAGACTTGTCTTTCTGTGCTTGGCTTATTTCACTTAACATAATGTTATTCAGTTCCATCCATGTTGTTGCAAATGGCAGGATTTCATTCTTTTTTTGTGGCTGTATAATATCTACATACGGTTTTTAACATATTGACTGCCACACTACAAAATAAATGCCACAGCATTTTATCCTTCCTCATTTGTTATTTTTTATTGTTTTCTGCGCATGAGTTATATGCAAGACAATCCACATCTTTAGAATTGTCAATATTAACTGTAACAGAAAGAACGTCAATGAGTAAGGTTTTCATGAACCAACTGCAGGGTTTTGCTTCGCGTGACCCCAGGCTCAAAACTAGCATGAGTTATGCACAACTCACAAGCCAGTCAATGTGTTAAAAATCCCATATTCTCTGTGTTTCATAAAATAGCTTTAAAAAATGACACTTGTAGATATTCCAGCGAAAAACAAATTTATGCAGAAAAGTCCCATTCTAATGTCCTTTATCGGACAATGCATATTATATATTATTTATGTATATTCCTTTGATTCCCTAATGAATTATACTACATTCAAATGTGAATTAAGGCTAGGTTTAAAAGTAGGATTTTCTTTTATCATCAAGAGCATGTGATTTTAAATTTCTTATGATTAAAATAATTCAAACAACATGTTTTAAAAATGAACTATGTGTTACAGCATACCAGAACCCTGTACTGATGAGTCCTGAAGACCTGTATGCTCACATTATTTACTGAACTAATTTTTCCATGTCCTTAGGACACTGTATTTTACCTTTATGTTACTTATCTTCAATAAAATATAACAAGACAGATGAATTAACCTAATTTTCCATAGATCATATCATTAGAAAGTTATTCCTCCCATTGCAGTAAGTGGTTTGCTGCCTTCATCAACCGCACAGCAGGCTACGATGGCGACTCAGCTAGTTTGGTGACTCTCATAGTTATTGTGTCAATGGTTATGTCTGCTACTCTATCACTATGCTGAATCATCAGGGTAGGAACTCTACAACTACTTCTATATCTATATGCCTCAGAGAGCTGCACCTTTCTTAGTGAGCATCCTCAACCCCAAGAGAACTGTGTACCTTAAGAAGTGTAATCCGTTATCAGGAATAAGCATCAAATCAACATGCCTTGAAAAACACTGGCTTAATCTCTGTGGATTTCAGTCAATTATATTTTATATGTCAGTGAATAACATGAATCATTAGGATCCACTTTAGTGACATTTTGTAAAAAAGGTTTACAGAAGATTATTTAGGACCTTTGTTGAGCTAAGTTCAAACTAACGCTTTACAAATGAAAAACATTACTATATCATTTCCATTGCCACCAAAGACTCCACATGCTCCCTGCTTTTCTTGAATCCAGCTGTAAGTAACAAGGGAAAAAAACAACTATTCACCAAAAGGAATTAAAAAAAATACTTTGGTGGCCAGTACCATTTCCTAGATCTGTTAGCTGTCAGTGCATTACTTAAAGAGTTTTTCTCATTCTATTTTATTTTACTGAACTGAAAAGCCAACTGAAGAAAAGAATTATCTTCTTGAATAAAATTTACATTTTTTATCGTCTATTTACTTTCAATAATATATAAGCTTAATAAAGGAGTTAAGTACTCCATTCAACTTATTTCTTAAAATCAGAAAAATACTTTAGACCAAATGTTAAAGTTTTCAACTACATTGTTTCATTTCTTAGCTCCTAATCTATTTTCTCCTTAACTTGTAGACTCCATTCATTGTGAACATTACTTCTAATGGAATGAACTGATACTGCTAATACAACTTCTTAGTTAGTTAATTTACAAACAGTGGCACTTATTAAAAAATTAGGAAATGGCTTTCATATAATTTGGGTCCTCATATTTAAAATACAGAGTTTAATTCACTT
Source organism: Indri indri (assembly GCA_004363605.1). Taxonomy (NCBI): domain Eukaryota; kingdom Metazoa; phylum Chordata; class Mammalia; order Primates; family Indriidae; genus Indri; species Indri indri. Next base: position 35,390 of record RJWJ010013524.1, on the reverse strand, counting down.
GCACTTTGAGTTTTGACTTTTGGTCAAACGACTAGTTAGAACACAACACTAAGGCAAACTCTTTAGGAATCTCATTCTATTAATAAATTGACAAAGGTCTGTTTTGTTTTTTGTAAAATTCAGAGAATTCCAGATTCTGTTAAAGGAATCAGAAGGGTTTTTTAAATTCTAGAATCTTTTTTTGAGTCAGTCTACCTCTATCTCAAAAATATTTTATTAACATTCATGACTATAAAACAATTCATATTTGAATAAATAAAACTTACCACTTGGAGAATGTCCTCATCTTTTGGCATAACACTAAGTTCCAATGTTGTATCACTGAAATTGAATATATACACACACTATTTTAGGGGGGTGCAAGTGTACAAGGGAAGACTTAAAGGAAAAATATTTAACTCAGAAGTATTTTTTGAATTGCTTAAGAGTTTACTTTTGGCTTTCTTAAATCTTTACTTTTCAAAACCAAATCATCAGAATGAAAAGAAGTCACTTTTACATACACGCATAAGTTAATTATGTACAAAAGAGGGCACCCTCCCATTTTTTGTGCTATTCATTATCAGTCAAGTCTTCTTCTGACTTAGAAATGTAAAGTATGTTGCTTTTATTAAATAGTCCTAGAACAAAACTCATAACAATATCAGCATATAATTATTTCTTGTTTTATTCAAGTCACAATACAAATTATAGATTTTTGTCCCATTTCTGTTTATCAAGTTAGAAATTAATTAACATAAAAACCACGAACCCCTCAAATTTAACATTTTAATGTTAAACATCCTAATTTTGAAATATTTCCTCTTGGCCTCAGAGGTGATGAAAATCAGTTCGCCATCACAACTACTGAAATAACTCACTTTTAAAAACTATGCAGCGTCTCAACCATTTGTCTTTTTCCTCTACAATTTAATTTTGGAGACTTTACAGGAACAGCTCAAAATCTTATTTTATTTTGAAACTGTAAATTTTCTGTTAAAAATGATAGACAAATTTTCCTGGGTTTAAAAAAGTTCAAAGGGGTAAATGAAACTGAATCCTGTGATCTGGAATTACGTTTTATTATTATTATTATTTTTTTTTGAGACAGAGTCTCACTCTGTTACCTGAGCTAGAGGCGAGTGCTGTGGCGTCAGCCTAGCTCACAGCAACCTGAAACTCTGGGCTCAAGCCGTTCTTCTGCCTCAGCCTCCTGAGTAGCTGGGATTACAGGCACACGCCACCACACCCGGCTAATTTTTCTATTTTTAGTAGAGATGGGGTCTCACTCTTGCTCAGGCTAGTTTCAAACTCCTGACCTCAAGAGATCCTCCCAGAGTGCTAGGATTACAGGCATGAGCCACCACACCTGGCCTGGAATTACATTTAGATGTGGCAAAGACAGTGCTACTATCTACAACTGCTTTAATAGTTAATCTAACAACACCAAATAGATTTTCCCCCTAGTACAATCAAGAAATTAAGAAACACTCAAACAACAATCAGAAAAACCCAAAATAAGTTACTGGTGTCTCTTTTTGATAGATTTGAACCATTCTTATTAGGTTCATAAATGCTTAGAGAATGGAAAACCCATGAGAACCACAGGTTCGAATAAATTTAACTAGCAAAATATGTAGGTACTTGTATTTCAATTATTTAGAGTTGGTAGAAAATACATACTGATGTTTAGATAAATTCTTCTGCAAGGATACATTTTTACATTAATACACTGCAGAATCTCAATGGCTTTGTGCTGCATTATCCATTTGCTACCAACTGTAGACAAAAGGAACACAATTTTTTAAAAGAAAATAAGATTATGAAAAAAAACAGTATTTCTCTAATTTTCAAATTGCTTTAATTGGTTGAAAAATTATGACTGTCATTCCAAAGTGTTATTACTCTGAAAGATGAACTGTATCTGTAATAGAGGAATTAATGTGTATTTTGAGGCAAACAAAGATTACTTGGAAAGATGTTATTTTTAAAGAAGAGATATTAACAAACACACTAAAAATCGTTACATTATCAGCCGACAAAACACATTGTTATATAGATGGTCATCTAAATTGTTTTGAGGAAACGAAAATTTGGGTAGGTCTCCTGCTGCGCCTTGGAGACTTTAAATTCATCATCAACAGTAGAGGCAAGGTTTAAGAGTTGTTTTCTCTAATAATCTCATCAAATATTAAAACATTAAAGAGAATACTCTAAGATCAATTAATCATGATCACGTCATTTAATTGTTAAAAAAAGGGCAATGTGTAAATAATTTAGATTACTGCATGAACTGGTTTAGACATGTTTAGAGAAGAGCTTGATAAAAATCTTCAGAAAAATAAAGAACTTCAATTGAATTATACACAGGTGAGTTCGGCTAACAGAAACAATTAGATAATCAAAAAGTTCCTGTGTTTGAATCAGGAAAGAACCTCTTACAATAATGAACTGGAAGTTGGACCCAGCTCCATGGCCTAGTTTTGACAGAAATTCAATATGGTAACATCTTTTGCTTTTGATTTTTCTTTGTAACAAAAAAAATTTCTAGTTGTGTGGGTGAAAATAGAGTAAGACTAAATTATCTTTGAGGTCTCATAGTCACTCTATAAATACGTATCTACCTTTAGAGCTCAAAATTCTATCATCCTGTAGAATGCAGGCGGACAAGTGGATTAAAACAGACTTCCTTGCTGTCTTGGTTAGAACAAATGAATGAATTTAGGCCAAGAAGATTATTCAATAAGATACTTAAAATAACGGACCTTAGTAAGAGGTTTTAAAATAAACTATGTATGCATTTATTTATGTATTTATTATAAACAAATGACACGTGTACTATTTCAAATAAAAGGAGGAAACTGTGTAAATCTAAACTGTGTGCCTCTCAGACTGCAAGGATTTTAATCACGAATCTGATAAATCTAAGCTATCCTCAGGTAGCTGGTTCTTGACAACCTGCATTTGCATCATCCACTGGAAGAGAAAGTTCCACATCTCCACGTCACCCCAAGTCCTTACAGGAATACAAGATTATATTAAATCTAGTTGCACTATGGATTTATAAAACCCACCTTTGGCCAAAATCAATCAAGTTTTAAGAATCTTACCTGTTCTGAATTAAAGCAATTACTTGGGAATAGGTCTTGCCAATAACACTTTCTCCATTGACTTTTATAATTCGGTCACCTTCAGAAAGGAGTAAAAAAAAACACATGAAGAAAGTCCCAAAGAAAGTCCCTTTTGAATACTTTTGAAATATTTCTTGAGTAATGTCCTTATTTTTAATATAGGCTATATTAAAATTATAATAATATATAATCACAAAATTAGTACTAATTTATGATTATTATTTATTATAAAATAATATTAGTATCCTCATTTTTTAAAGTAACTTTTACAAAAGTGAATCTAAATTTTAATATATCCAGCTTCTTATGAAATATAAATATGCTCTAAACAAGAGTTCTGGTCATTGATAAATTTAGAAATTTCAAAAGGCATACTCACCGGGTGACCACAGCTATACTATTTAGGCCCCATCAGCTGTTTCCTGAGTTGAAGAACTACTAGCTATTCCTGCACTTGCCTGGCCATTTCTGATAGAAAACGTTATTCAACAGGTTTAAAATATGGATTGTTTTTATTTTCTCCCTGTCCTCTGACTTTATACAGCTGATTTTTCTTGGAGGATCCTCCTACTCTATTTGGCTTACCGATTGGTCTGTACTGTAAAACTTAAATGTGGGATGCACGGGCTTTTGACTTTATACATATTAACTTGTTTTTTTCATTTTAATGGGGAAAAGGACATTGGATTACTCAGAAAAACTAAGAAGGGTAGAAATGAAAAGACAGAGACAAAGGACAGAGGAAAAAGAGTAAAACAGGGAAAAATGTAGTTTTTGTGTGCTTATCACAGCACTTCCATTTCCCCTTCCCAAGCTTGTGAGGCTGAGACTATGGCACACTCCACATAAAGGAGTCCCATAAACACACTAACATACATGCTATACATACTAGTGATAACTGAAATCAGGCTTGCTTTAAGTATGACGGAAAAGATAATTAAAGTAGGTAATACATTAACAGTGCATCCTAATAAATCTTAGCAATGATACTATTTATGATACTTATAGTTGGAAATACATTTTATTCAAAAGGCAGTAAAAGATAGCTTTTTGTTTTTACTAATTTTCATTTTAAATTGTTTAATGTTTAAAAACAAGAGAAAAGAGTAACGATTTTAGAGTGTGCACTAATATAAATGAAATCTGTACTTTGTTTTCATTAAAATCACAGATCGCAAAATATTTTTGAAAAAACAGCTACTAGATCCAGCCAATGAGACCGTGTCCGCTGACAGCTTCAGACTCGAGCCACTCTTTGCGCTACAAAATTAATTAATTCACCTCTGGCAGATCAAGCACTTCCAGAATTTGGAAATCTAAGATTACTTCAATTATGCCAAATAAATACCTTTATCATTTTGCTCTTTCGTAATTCTTTGTCAAAATTCAACGTACGTAAAATATGTTCCTTAAAAGAGCATCCGTGGTAACTAAAGGTGCCCATAGTTTATCAATTTATATTGTTATTTCTGTTCGAACCCATCCATATGGGTATCAAAAAACATATAATAAGGGCTCAGAAATAGGAAAAATAAGCCAGAAGCAGTGGCTTGCACCTGTAATCCCAGCACTTTGGGAGGCCAAGGTGGGAGGATCTCTTGAGGCTAGGAGTTTGAGCTCAGCCTGGGCAACATAGTGAGACCCCACCCTCTACAAAAAATAAGACAAAAAATTAGCTGGGCTTGGTGGTGCATGCCTATGGTCGCAGCTAATTCAGGAGGCTGAGGTGGGAGGATCACCTGAGCCCAGGAGTTTGAGGCTGCAGTGAGCTATGATTACATCACTACACTTTAATCTGGGCAACAGAATGAGACCCCGTCTTTAAAAAAAAAGGGTGGGGGGAATAACAGATGTGAGGAAAAAAGAAGAAGCATACAGAAGGATAGAAAAGGAAGAATATAGAACATAAAATTGGAAGAAGAAAGAAACACAGTGAAAAGGAAATGAAAAGGTACTGTTTAAAGAAGAATATCAGCACCTGTGCATAATCCAGCTTCAAAAGCAGGTCCCCCTTCTTTAACTTGTTTAACAAATATGGTGTCCATTGGTTCCAAGCGGTTTCTTTGTTTTCCTGTGATAGAGAAAAGGCCCAAAGCACAATTTTATTTCACAATATTTTATTAAAACACCAAAATATAAAATGATATCCAATTGATACAATTAAACAAAGATTTTTCAATGAAGTGTTAAACACATATCCTGAATTTGGATGCTAAGATCATAACGTAGGGGTTTTCATTAATTCAAACATTTATTTTGCTTTTTCCATAACATAACTATAACCACAACACTGTAATGGTTTCTGTTTACTGGGTACATTCTGTGTGCCAATTACTACACTAAATACACACATCTCAGAGCTTCTTCCCATAGCAAGTATTACTACCGCCATTCACAAAAGAGGAAACTGAGGCTTAGAAAGATTAAATAAGTTTCCCAAGGTCACATAGCTAACAAGTGCTAAAGCTGATTACACAGGCAGTACTCATTCTACTGCTTTTTAATACTGTACTGTGCTAAGCATTAAGACATAACAATGAATAAGACACATTCCTCTCCTTTCAGGGACTCTGATTGGAGAAAGACACACAAACAAATGGCAATGTATTATAAAAAACAATCAGAGACAAATACAAAATAAGGTTATGGCGATGAGGAGGGCATGATCAACTCTGTGAGTCAGAAATTTCACAAGCTGTTGTCCATGGATCATCCGCATTAACATCTAAGGTGCTCGCTGAAAATGGATGTTTTGGAGTCCAACCAGAAATCTGCTTTGTCACCAAGTTTCCCAGGTGATCCTAATACACTTTAAAATTTCAGAACTAAAAGTTTCAGTTGAACAGAAGTCAAGGACAGATTCCCAGATGAGAGCACATTTCAGCTAAGTGATAAACACCGTGGCAAGTATTGTACAAAAAGGCAAACAGCAGTTCTCAAAGTGGGGGCCCCAGACCAGCGGCATCAGTATCACCTGGGCATGTGTGAGAAATACAAATCTGTGGACCTCGCCTTCGATCTCTGGCATCAGAAACTGAGGTGATTGTGATGTATACTCAAGTTTGAGAACCACTGAAGTAGAAGACACAGTCCTGACCCTTACAGAAGAATATAACTGAGAAAATAAGGCATATACATTTATGGAGTAATACAATAATACTTGTTAAATAGCAGTACTTAGCAGAAAATGATTAAGTGTCAAATATAAAGAATTCATAATTATTGCCATATAAACCTGAATTTTTATCATGCTGTATGCACAAAGGTGGCCCAAAAGAAAAGGAATATCTATCCATAGCTCCCCTTACATACTTAGCTATTTATTCTGAAAGCAGCCCTCTAAAGCAATGAATGGGTAACTACTCAAAAAGCAATAGGGTATAGCGGGAATTGCTTGTTTTAGAAACCACTAGACATGGGTTCAAATCCTTGCTTTGCCACTTGAAATTTTCTGTACGTGCCAGGCTTTATCTTTCTTCCTAGAACTTACTGCTCACTACCTAAAATTACATTTCCTTTGCTCACATGTTTGTTGTATGCCTCTTCCACTAACATGAAGAGCAGGAATTTTGTCATGACCACTGATATCCACCTAGAACCATGCTTGGCACAGAGCAGGCATTTAATAAATAATTATTCGGTGAATTAAGACATTTATTACTTAGTTTAATTTGCACAAGCCTTCAAGATGGGCATTATGATCCTAACACTGTCATCTGACTGAGGAGGAAACAGAGACTAAATAACTTGCAAAGAGGCAGAGTAGGAATTTGAACCCAAGTCTGAAGTCAAATGTGGCATTCCATGCTGCTGCAAAAACAATTGAAGGTAATTCATTTCTCAAGCTTTACTGAATACAAATAGTCCATTTACAATTAATTTATAAGGGAAAATACTTTCTTTTCAATTTAATTCACTTAAAATGCAAAGACCGAATTCTAATCAAGTTGGTGATCAGGTTAAGTCCTTCTGTGGCCAACCCAACAATTTACAAAAGTTGGCATTAAAGGAAAACCATCTATCTTCTTGGCTAGAGATCTGAGGGTTTAGTAAGTTTGTTGCACCAAGTCATTGCTTTCATGGAAAGATTTATATAATAAAAGAAAAAAGACATTTTTTCTTATTAATGTCTTCTAGTCCACTGTGTCTCAAAGGTGATTATATACTTATATTCAAAAATACAAAATGTAAAATGACTACTGATGAATTCTACAAAATAATAAAAAGTTGGTTGGGTAGCGATGCCATGACTTCTGAAAATTCTGATAGAAAATTTCACTTACACAGAATAGAGGCGGTCCAAATTAATTTGGTGTTAAATAAAGGAAATACTAATTTTGCAATGACTGCCGTTGTAAAGTCAGATACTTTGCCATTGACAAATCTTTCAATACACTATGCCTGAAAACATATGAAGATGGAATAGATTAAAATGGAGGCCAATCCTATAGCAAGTACTATTATATCTGCTGAGAGTTATACCCATGATTCTTGCTCACTTTCCTTTCCGAGCTTTCTCCAAAATTCTGACTTGCTACCAATATTATTCAACTCCTTCTAAACAAGAGAAAAATTTCCCATGAGTATCCCTCAAATATAAGCAGGTTTCAATAAAAAATATTCTTCTCTTTAATTTTCATACTCCTTGACTCTAAGTCGTGAGTTAAACACTTGACCCATTAATTTTAAGAGTATCTTCTTTTTAATATATTGTAGTCTGTAATTCTGCTAAAACTGGAAATCAAAAGTATCAAATTTAAAACGTGTCATTTAATCTCTTGGGTCGTTAGTTTTTGTAAGTAAATGTCTAGATATGCAAAACTAAAAGCCTGATCCTGAATTGTGATAATTCACCAGGAAAAATGACTCCTTTCTTCCCCGTGTGACTATTTAACAGAGCCAGATGGCTTCCCTGGCAATTCTTAGTAAAAGCTTCCTTCAATTCCGTGTCTGTATTTTAAATTTCTCGAGTTTTTGAGAACACATGGGACATGTTTCAAAGAATTGTTAAATACATTATTCAAGTGTCATTTCCTTGACCTTATCAAAAGAAAAGGAAAATGTGTCTTTTTAGCACATACATGTAATTAGATCTTTCTGCATATGCAGAAAAGAAAGTAAAAATCCATCCTTACATGGATAAGAAAGGCTAAGGTGACCAGGTACAAAAAAAGTCCCATTTTATGTTGGTAAATACATAATCAGTACAGACGTAAACAAGAAGACATAGAAAGCATATTAAATACACTTGAAGTTGAACATTACAGTTGAAATCAAAGAATGCACATGTGTTTACATTGCAGTAAATATGATCAGTTGGGGAAAAAATAACTTGAGTTTTAAAAAGTTAATTATATACAGGTAGTGGCTGCCATTCAAATACTGAATGTCCAGGTGGATGTGATTTTTACTCTCTGTATATAGTATAATCCAATAGTTAACACTTTGGGCCTTATAACCAGATTACATGGTTTAAAATCGCAGGTCTACCATTCATTTTCCAAGTGGGGTCCATCAGATTTTACAATTCTTGATAATATTTAAACTAAAAATTATTAGTTGTCTATCTGAAATTCAAATTTAATTGGGCATTCTGTATTTTATTTGGCACCCCTATCTCCAAGTGATTTTGGACAAATTACTTATATGTGCTGTTCACTCATCTGAAAAATGAGGATGATGATAATTATTCCTACCCGGCAAGGTTGCTGGGAGGATTAAAAGAGATAATCCATTAAAGCGCTTATATAATACCTAGCGCACGCAGGTATTTAATGAATATTACTTGCTATTATGCTAGTCTGCTTATAAACTTTCAGAAGGTTTATGTACAGATCAGGGATGACCTGGGGTACATAGAGCTTGTCCCTGCCAGTGAGCAATAAATCCTGGTTGAAAGAACACCCATAAAACTCAACTGTCATATTATGAGGAAGTCAAGGAATACAGGCCAAAGAAAAACACATGCAAGAAAAGAAGGTAGAAAGGTAAGAGGGACAATTCCAAAAAAAACTTCCAGTAACTCTGACACAAACTACACACCTGTCTTCAAAGAGACTGTGGGCTTTGGCAGTCAACAAGGATGATTTAAATCTCTCTCCTTCTTTGGAGAATGCTAAAGTCAAAAGCACTTGCAATGTTTAAATTATTTTAACACTGGAGGTATTAAATACACAGAGCAAACAGACTCAGCAAATAGATTACTTATAAGCAGCAGCGAAATTTGAACTGTGCCAATTACAAAAAGGACTCTGCAATGAAGATCCGCAGAGAAATAGATCATTATAGGTCAGGCAATCCTATAGTTCTGGGGACAAAAGAAATATATTCCTTAACAGACTGAAAAAAATATATACTTTATGCACAGAAAAGCCATCCCACATTTTAACCAAAAGTAAAGCAATAGAAAATAATGGCCATCACTGAGATTAGGCTTTTGTTTTGTTTCTTCTCTCTCAGAATGCTCAGAACAATTTCTTTAATTGAACCAAATCTTCTCTGCTTTTATGAGTTATTTCCCCCCAAAAAAGTATTCACTGATTTCTTTGTTGTAGAAGAAAAAAAAAACTTATCTCTACACAACGAAAGGCCACTGAAATGACACTTTACTTCAGCATAAAAGTCAGATTAGACGTGGAACAAGCGTACTCTCCATGAAGGTGGGAAACTAAAGAGGTATATCACAAAACTGAATGTGAAAGCACCAGGCATCAAGTATTTAAGGAAAGTCAATTAAATGGCTTATTGAAATTAATATCTATTTTTCAGATCAAAAATCACTGAAACCCCAATGTGGATTGAAATATATATGAAAGTTAAGTCTGATGAAAAAGGATATTTATTTCCCTCTGATTGAGAATGAATACATTGCCACAGGAAAAACAGAGCATGTAGACAAATTTATTGGGTGATAGATAGGAACTGCAGATCCATCAAGGCAAAAAACAAACATAAGGAGTAATAAATATCAAATTCAGGCCAGGGTTACCCGGTGGGGGAAGAGAATAGGAAAGAGGTAGAATAAAAGGGCCTTAGCTATATTTGCAGTCATTTATGTCTTACAGAAAGAGAAAGAGGGAGAAAAGAGAAAAGTGGGTGGTTGGGGGAGAGGCTAAAATGTTAAGATGACAAAGATGGATGGTAAGTATTTGGAAGTTACGTTTGTTCCCCCTAAATTTTGTTTGCCTGAAATATTTCATAACTATTATTTTTTCATTGTTGAAAACAGGATTCTAATTTTTATTTGGGGGATTTGGTTTACTGATGTCATATGAAATTATCTTAAGAGCCTAACAGAGAAACACCATCTAACGTTAAAAATCCATGTCTATCATAAGATAAACACATCCTATATGATTGCTAAGCAGAATCCAGTGTAAGAAGACTGGTATGGCAGATTATTAATCTTTTTTTTTTCTTGTAAAGGCAGAAGCACTAAAGAAAAATGTATCAACTTATTAAATCTAAGTGTTCCCAAATTTCCCACTCAAGAGTCCCTCACTTTGAGCGGTAGCTAGCATTTTAAAATTGTATCTCCCACGTCTCCAATCTGCAGATCCAACAATTAGCATGAGATCCCAACCCCAAATTCCAATAATCTCTAGATATTGTAAATAGAATGTCTGTCCATCTATTATAAGCAAAAACACAGTATCTCTGTACTCAACCTGATCTTTTAAGCAATAACAAATGGAACAAAACAATATATAAAAAAGCAGACCATGTTCTAACTTAATCATGTTAACCTTTCTTTCAGCCCACACCCATCTAAATTTTTTTAACATTTTATTGTGACAAAATGTCCAGCATACACGAAAGCAGGGAAGACAAGAGAATAAAGCCCCAGGGGCCCAGCTTAAATAATTATGAAAAGTCTGTCCATCTTGGTTTGTTTATATCCACCCGCTTTCTTTCTAAAAACATTTGAAAACAAATCCCAGATATGTCAACTCATTCGTAAATACTTTAAACACTTCAGTATACATCACTAACAGATAAGGACTTCACTTTTTCTTAAAGGGAAGACAACAAAATCTTTCAATAGTTCTTCATAGTAGTAGCATTCTGTACAATGTGGGTTTCTAATATAAGCTGACAACAAACCCAATCTTCTATTTCATCTTCCTTGATATCTACTTATAAAAAGCAATATGTCAAGACATAGAAATGACAGCCCCCAAAGCTATGAAATAAATCTATAAAGTTTTCACAAGTAAAAATCACAATAGAAGCCTAAATTAAGGTTCTGAACAAGTTACCCATTCCCAGTGCAACTGGTCTGCCTGTGTATTCAAACTCAGTGAGCTCTGACACGCAAGAGAACGTACGCTACATGAAAATCTCCAGCAGACAGAACAGTGCCTGGCATATAATAGATGTTCACTAAATATTTGCTGACTGATTCAAATTAAGGCCCTGGAAAATGCCAATAGTAAAACTGCCCAGAACCAATTCAGAGACTTGTTTTCGGAACAAAGCTATCATACCAAAACCAGTCTGGACAACTTCCCTGTAATGGTGTAAGAAAAGTGCTGCCTCTCAACAGTAGTGTGAGTACAACACCACTAGGTGTCAGCTGTGAATCAAAATTTTCTGGCAGTATAAAGTAGACAAGCAAGACTGTGGCAGGGTATTATTCATTCAACAAATATTACAACGTGCCAAGCACTGACTATCCTACAATGAACAGAGCCCTGGGATCTGCCTTCTAGAGTATGTGAAGTTTGTGCAGCATCGGATTTTTCCCCTTAAGTTTCAGGAATTTCACAAACTACACAAGGGCTGTCCAGAAAGTATCCAGCCATGGATACAATGGATACTTTTTTTTTTTCTCTTGCCCATCCTCCCCTCCTTTATCCTATTTCAGGTGAGGATTTAGTCACCTGCCTTCTCTAGGACCTCGCTCCCACAGTTCTCTCTTCTCAGATTGTAAAACTTTGGTCAATCCCTGAGCTTCTCTCCAAACCTCACAGACACACAAAAGCTTCCCAAATTTAAAACAACAAAAGTTCTCTCCACCCTTTTCCATAGCTATTGTCTCTACCTCTTCATTTTCACACTTCTTGCAAGTATAGTCTATACTCTCGCATCTTTGTTGACCTCAAATTCAGAGTTTCTCAGACATTAACAACAAATGTCTCCTGGGTGCAAAATCACCACCTACCCTACCCCTCCTCGATGAAGTTCACTGCTCTAATTTATGTTCCAACCCACTGGCACTTGCTGTCCTCATCCCTTCTGTCCACTATATTGAACCTGTTCTCAGTAACTTTACCAATTTGCCATTTGTCAGGCCTGGTCCAACAGTATCTTCTTTCTGGTCCCCACCCTAATGAATTCTCTATGACAAATAACAAGTTTTCCACTTCCCCGGTGCAATTGTCGCCTCTTCATTAGCAAACTGCCAACGCCTCCTGGTTATCCTCAAACCTTTCCACTACTTACTCTCAGATTTCCTTTCTGATTCTTCTTTCTCTGACCACCTCTCAGATTTTGTCTTACCTAGGGTCCTATCTTTATGCTACATGTCTTCCTGCTGTCTGTGCATGGATTCATTTATGCCTAGGATTTAATTATAACATGCAATGATGACTCTCAAATCTATTTTTAAACCCCCAGCTCTCCCTACGAGCTCCAGACTCAAATTTTCAACTAGTTACTGAACATTCTACAGGCATCAGAAATGCAACTTATCCCAAATGCAACTCGTTTCTGAGGGGTGGGGGAGACATGTTTCCCTTCCTGTATCCTTCAATCCTTCAGGTAACGGCACCTCCATCTACCCAGTCACTCAAGCCGGAAAAGCTAAGCGTAGTCCTCCATAAGTCATCCTTAACCAGTGACATACAAGCCACCCAAGTCTTTCTACCAAATCTGGGCAAATATAACTTCTAAATATTTCTGAAATCTGTTCTGGAATACTGTTTTCCTTCCTCCTGATAAAATCCTATTCATCTGTCAACAGCTCACCTGACGGACACCCCACCTGAGAACCCTTCCCTGGTGGCTAAATGATTCCTTGTTTGGTAATCCTGCAACTACTGTACACGCCTTCATTTCTGCACTTACGCAATTATTTTACCTTTCGTCCTCCACCACACTAGGAGCTTTGTGAAGTCACAGCCCATGTCATATATATATATGAATATATATATATTCATTGAATGTATACATGCCAGGAACTCTTCCGCGTTTTTGTTTTCCTTTCCTGTTTTTTTTTTATTTGCTCAACTAATGATGGACTCAGTTATGTCCTGGGTTTGAAGAAAAAAAGGAATAAACAAAACCAAGTCTGCTCTACATTCCAACTGAGAAATAAGTAGTATGAGAGATGGTGATGAGTGCTACGGAGAACACTTAGCAGAGGGAGGAGAGGGACAGGGAGAGGCAGGGCTGTTTTATGAAATGGTCAGGAAGTCCTCTCTGACAGGTGACATGTGAACAACTATCTGAAGGAACTGAGCTTAGAGACCGTATCGCTTCCTTCCCAGCAAGGAGTTTAGTGGCTCATGGCAGTGACTCAACAGAAGTTTGCTAAGTGAATGAATAAGCAGGAAATCTTTTTCTCGACTTTCTGTATTCAGCATTTACATGCAAATATTTCTTCTGTTTTTATATCAAAGATGAAAAGTGATCCGTTAAAAGTAGGGACTGCAACTATTACAATTAGCTTTTTACTAACCGGATTTATGAATAACATGCTTTCAGTGTAGACTAGCTGGACAGCGGTCAGAAAGAAAATGGGACTATCCAACTAGGAATGTTTGTGATCAAGGTCTTAGGTTACAGAACAGCTAAAAAGATAGGTCAACTTCTACAAAATCAACTCTTTTAGATTGCCTTGCTTTTGACCATTATACAATGTGTACATGCAGTGAAACATCAAATTGTATTCTGTAAATATGTATAATTATGATGTGTCAGTTATAAATTTTTAAAAATTAATTTAAAAAAGCTCAAAATCACCACAGGGTTGCCTACAGAGAAGTTATTTCCAGAGGCCAGAGTAATGTTGAGAGCATTAATACTCTACCATGTGCTCTTTTTTTAATTTTACATCCATATCTTGTTAGTTCTCTGAAATCCTAAATTTCATATTTCTTAAAGGTTTCAGAAGCCTTAAAGAGATTTTCTTAAATCGCATTTATTTTCTTAACTGCCAAATTATTAATAACTTCATGCAGTGTGTCTTTTTAAGTCTTAAAATCTCCTAAAATTAGCTTTCTGACAATGCCTGCTTTAATCCAATTTCATCCTCTTCATTTTAGGTTGCTGTAAATATGGTTTCCTGAGATTTTTAAAGTGAAACTAAGAAAATTTTTCTTAACCTCTCGTCTAACTTGTCTACGTTGCTTTACCAGTTAATTTTATAAAGAGGATGTCCAAATTCTTATGTATGTCCTGAATTACCATATTGTTTCTTATTATTGTTCTAGCTTGTGCACTAGTCAGCTAAGTGAAATTTGATTTCTAAATCAAAAAAGTGCCACTGATACTTTGTGTTAGCAGAACTGATGGGAAAAAGTGAAAGAAAAATAGGAAGGCAGTAAAGAAACCTGTTTTCTCCTCAACAGCAGAGGTACAGATACTAACATTCTAAATTTTATGGCTTTGAAAACAGCCGTTGCGGAAGAGCGCCAAGTCAGGGGGTGGTCATCAAAGGAGATGTCCCAGTGTACCTCCCTTTACTCACTACATCTGCTCTACAAACATTTGAGCTCCTACTGTATGCATCATGCACTTACGAGGCACTGAAGATTCAGCAATAAAAGACAATTACCATCCTTAACGATCTTTGTTCTGAAAGTAATACATAAAAACATTTTTTCCATAAACATCTTGACCGGTCTAGGTATGTAAGAAAATTTTACTTTGCATATTCTAATATCTGATATTTGCCTCTTGTTTCTCTACTTTCCTTCATCAGATTTGTGCTGCTGCCACCATCTCCCTAGGACAGGGCATGTCGAGGGGCAGAAATTCTACACTTGTTTACCACGCAGCATGAACCATTGCTCAGATGAATGGTCTCCAAACTCTGAGTAGGCATTTTCTGGTAGAGAACTGGGAAAAGGGTCTATCTACATCTTTTACTAATTGTGAAACACCAAACAATCTGCTCTAGTGTGCACAAAACATCCTTCCAAACATTTGAGAACAGCTATCGCTTTCCGCTCAAGCATCTCTCTTTCAAGCAAAAGTTTCAAGTTCTTTCAATCTCTTTTAAAAATACATATAATAGGGCAAAATTCACATATATTCTTCCCTTCTGTCCTTTCTATCTGAGGCTCCCAAGTGTTTTGACCATGTCCTAGTTAGAAGATGACCCTGGAGCCCTCCTGTCCCATATTTTCCCGCCTGTCAACTAAAGATGAACACAATAAATAGTCTGAGGTTAACTTGTTATTAGCAACATATAGAATCACTTATTATCTTGGTATGTGCATCTATGTGTGTATATACATATACTTACACATTTTACATTAGGAAATATTGCCCACAATAGCAAACTACAAATAATTTGGTAATTTTATTACAACTACATTTGAGTAAGACACACATACGGACAGCAAATCATCCAATGATGTATCAGTGTACTAGCCAATTGGGCTGATACAGAGGAACAGCTAATTTATATCTGATTCATAATGCATATACATTTAAAGCCGAGCTACTAGAAAAGTATATCCCAAAATACTATTGATACCAATGAAACGATACATGTCCAGGCCACTGAATGTGAGCTTCCATTTTAAGGCCTTTTCCACACAGCGGACAAAAGAAAAAGCCCAAGTCCTGTACAGTTAGGAATCTATTAAGCGACTCTTCTCCAGAGTGAGACTAACTGGAAACAATGGGCCCACCTATCCAGAGGCTACCTTGGTGCTCCGCAAAGTAGGAGAAAATAAAAAGGAAGAAAAGCAACTTCTATCAAGTGGCTATAGTCCAAAGTGCACATGGATTTGTAGGCTAAAATCAGGTAATAGCCTGTCTCTGGATAAAAGCAAACACCAGTCTCCTTGGAAAGAAGATTTTTTCATCCTAGATCTCAAAGAATTCCTAGTAATAATTTTTGAAAGTCAACAAACACAAAATAGTCAAAAAATACACGGCAAAAACAATAGCACCATCACTCTGAGCTAAAACCACCAGACTAAACAAACAAGAGGAACAGACCCACAAAGACTCCTGGTAACAGACACAGATTATAATACAATTCTGCTTACCATGTTTGAAGAAATAAAAAAATAAATCTAAAAGTGGTAGAGACAAACTATAAAAAGTGATCAAGTGTATTTGGTGTAGTACCCTAAAGAACTTCTAATAATCAAAATTTAAAACTTAACTAAGAAGAAATTTGCTGGGCACACACTGAAGAAATTATCTAGAATGCAGACCAGAAAGAAAAAAAGAAGAAAAAGAACAAAAAAAATAAAGAATTGAGTGGCCATGGGGGATGGAGTAAGAAATTCTAATACATGTTTACTCAGGGCCTCAGAAGAGAACAGTAGGAAACAGATAATATGTGAATAGATGTGATGCTGACTGAAAATTTTGTAGAACTGACAAAAGATATCCATCCATAGTTACGAGAAGCTCAATGAACCCCAAACAAGAAAAATAAAAAGAAATCTTCACGTAGACTCATGAAATAGCTAAGCATTAGAGATATAGTAAAAATCTTACAAGCAGACATTTTTTAAAAGCTTACCCTCAAAGAAAGAATAAATTGAAATATGACTTCTTACTAGCAATAACAGAAGCCAAAAGAGTAGAATAATATCTTCAATGTTATTGAAGAATTCTATACATAGCAAAAACACCTTTCAAAAATGAGGGCAAAACAGACATTTCAGAAACACAAAACAAAACAAAAAACAAAACCTGAGAGGACTGCAACACAACATAAAAGTAACATGTAGGTAGTAGGGAGATACTGAGCTAACATGTTCTAAGTAAAGTCCTTATATTGTTTAATAAAGAATAAAGTTTTAATTATCATTAGACATTGATAAGTTTGCATATTATAATATCTAGAATAACCACTAAAAGAACATATTATTTAACCTCAAGTAGAGAGAAATTTTTTAATCTCAAAAAAGAAAAGACAAAAAAATATGAATGTCTGAACCAATGGAAATCTCAAAATAAAACTGAAGATTAAACAATAAACACATGATTAATTACATTAAATTTGAATAGACAAAAATTTCTAAATCTACCTATGTGAACTAGCTGGTTACAGAATCAACTCTTGCACTCACGAACCACCACCAGAAAAGCTAGACAAAGTGTAAATCACATTGTGTGAAGGCATCGGAAAGCTACCAAGGCAGAGATGGCTGAAAGGGACAAGATACCAAACACAAGGAAATCCAGAGAGGTGAGCCCAGTGTTTTGCACTGCTTTTTGCCTTGAGGCATCTTCTATTTGTAAATTAAGGGCTGAGAGACTGAGCAGTGGCACAGAGCTTCCATCCATCCCAAAGGGCTGGGGAACCAAGAATGGGAATTCAGGGCCAGCCGAGGAGCACTCTGGAAAACACCATATGCTTTCAGGTGGGGCCCCCAAATGAACATGACCTTCAACCAGTTGTGACAAAGAGCCCAACTGTGTTCAGCATGGAGGTGTGCCGCTCAGACTTCCAAAGAACCCACTTCCGGGAACATAGTGGCTGATGGCCCCAGCTACCCACTTTGGATCCACCACTATGTTCACACTGAGGCCACGTTTCCCCATTCCTGCCGAAAGCAAGACTCCTCTAACACAGTGTTCGCCTGGGGACCCCTCACTGGCCTAGCAGAGACCTTCTTAGATCTCTTCTGTAGTCCAAGGCCCTTCCTGCCAATGGCTTTCCTCCCTCTCTTCTGTCACAGGGTCAGACCTGTATCGTGGTCTGAAGTTTTCCCCTGTCCTCTCCCGCTCACATCTCCTTTACCCTTCACAGGCATTTCCTCCAATAATCTTCTGCCTGTCTCCTCCCATCTTGGCATCTGCTTCTGTCTTGGTGTCTTCTACTCAGAGGATCCAAAATGACACACCAGTTATCAAAAGACCAAGGCTGACCTTTAGGTGAAGGCAATCCTTGAAAAGCGATGCAAAAATTCTAAATAAAACAGAAAACCAAATCTGGTGATCTATTAAAAAGCACCATACATTATGAATGAGCTGGGTTTAGTCCAGTAATGCATGGCTGGTTTAGCACGTCAAAACGAAATCAGCTCACTTTGGCAGCACATATACTACAACTGGAACAAGAAGATCAGCATGGCCCCTGCACAAGGATGACATACAAGGTTGTGAGGCATTCCATATTTTTTTTAAAAAATAAAAAGAAAGCTAAATTAATATAATTCACTATATCAAGAGATTAGGGAAGAAAAATCAAAGGATTATCCCAAAAGATACAGACTAATTCGACACTCATTCGTGGGAGTGCTGAACTCATAGATTGGAAGACACAATATTTCAAATACTCAAATATTGTAAACAATATAAAACCAATTGAAATTCTAGCAGGATTTTTGTGTGAGTATAGAAACTGAAAACCCAGTTTTAAAACTTATATGATGCTGCAAATGGACAAAAACAGACAAGCCAATCTTGAAAAGCAAAACTGCAAAACTTATTCTACCCAATAGCAATTCTACTCTTATTATAAAGCCGTAGTAATTAAGATGGTGTTGTCTTGGTGCAAAGAAAGTGACCAATGGAACAGAACAAAGGATGGCAAACTTGTTCTATAAAGAGCCAGACAGTAAGTATTTTAGGCTTTGTGGGACACATATAGTCTCTGTCGCATAGTCTTCTTTTTTTCTAAACAACTCTATAAAAATACAGAACTATTCTTAGTTTGGAAACTGTACAAAGAGCCACAGGCCAACCCCTGGAAGAGAAGAAAGTCCAGAAAAAGACTACACATGTACAGATACTTTATGATCAAAGTGGTATTATAGAGCCATAAAAAAAGGACAGATTTTTCAGTAAATAAGTGTGGGGTGAAATAAATATATATATGAGTAAAAAATTAAATCTTGACCTTATACCACATGCAAAAGTAATCAATTACGGGTGAATTGTAGGCTTAATTGTGAATAAAGCACCTTGAAGAACGTAGGAGGATGTCTTTATAACCATGGAGCAGAAAAAAATTTCTTACATAGGATTCATAAAGGGTTAACTATGAAACAAAAGACTGAAAATTCAGATGACATTAAAATTATAATTTTGATAAAATTTCCTTATCAAAATCACTAACAAGAAACTGAAAAGCAAGTTACGTATCGGATATCTGCTATACATGTATAACTAACAAAGTCCTCATTCAAAACATTTAAAGAACACCTACAAATTAATAATAAAAAAGACTGTAAGATACAATCCAAATAAAAGGTAATCAACCTTATTAGTCTTCAGAAAATCTAAATTAAAGCCACACTCCATACCACTGTATACCTACTAGAAAGCCTAAAATTCAAAAGATTGATAAATAGCAAGTGTTAGCAAAGGTAAGGAGCAACTGGAACTCTCCTACACCATTGATGAGTGCGTAAATGGGTGTAATCACTTCAGAAAACCATTTAGCAATATCTACTAAATGTGGCTATTTGCATATCCATGACCCAGCAATGCCACTCCTAGATATACATACCACTAGAATAAGTACATATGTGTACAAAAGTACATGTACAAGAATGCTCATAGAGGTACTGTTTTAAATAGCTAAACTCTGGAAAAAATTTCAATGTCCATTAACAGTAGACTGAGCAAATTGTACATATTCTTTTGTTGTAAATCAACTTTATTGAGGCATACATAGCATAGATAAGATAAAATACACCCATTTTAAGTGTACAGCTGGTTACATTTTGACAAATGTATACACCTATGTAACCGTCATCACAATCAAGATACAGAATATACCCATCATGCCAACAAGTTCCCTTATGCCCCTTCCCAGTCAGCTCAGGCAACCATGGACACGTTTCGATTTGCCTTTGGTAGAGTTTCATATAAATGGAATCAGATAGTATGTACTCTTTCATGGGTTTGGTTTCTTTCACTCATTAAAATGTTTTTGACACCAAGAGCATGAGCAAAAAAATAAAAAGTGAATCAACTGTATTTCATCAAAATTTAAAACTTTTGTGCATCAAAAAACACTATCAAGAAAATGAAAAGGCAACCTACACAATGGAAGAAAATATATGCAAATCATACATCTGATAAGGGTCTAGAAACCAGAATATATAAAGAACTCTTAACAACTCAACAACAAAAAGACAAACGACCCAGTTAAAAAACGGGCAATGTGAGAGCTGTGCAAACAGCAGCGCCGTGGGAATCTAGAACACTGGAATGAGAGAAATGTGCTCTTCACAAACTAGCTCAACAGAAGAACCAGGGAGGCTGTGTGGGATTTGCCAATCTCCCAAAGCAAGTACACAGAAGATCAGTGAAGAGAGGGTTTGAATTCATGCTATCGTAGTAGGTGAATCCGGACTGGGGAAGTTGACCCTCATCAACTCATTATTCCTCACAGATATGGATTCTCCAGAGTCCCCAGGCCCTTCCCATGAATTAAAAAGATTGTACAGGTGGAACAATCCAAAGTTTTAATCAAGGAAGGAGGTGTTCAGTTGCTGCTCACAACAGTTGATACATACCCCAGGATTTGCAGATGCAGCAGATAACAGTAATTGCTGGCAGCCTGGTATCAACGACATAGGCAGTAAATTTGAGGAATACCTAAACACGGATCTCGAGTACACAGACGTCAGATGCTTGATAACAGGGTGCAGTGTTGTTTACACCTCATTGCTCCCTCAGGACATGGACTTAAACCACTGGATACTGAGTTTATGAAGTGTTTGCATAAAAAGAGAATAATATCCCACTTACTGCCAAAGCAGACATGCTCACATCAGAGGAATGCTAACAGTTTAAAGACCAGAGAATGAAAGAAATGCAAGAATATAAAAGTAAAATATAGGAATTTCCAAAAACAGATGAAGAAGAAGAAAATCAGCTTTTAAAAAGAGAAAGGACTGTTTATCTCTTGCTGTGGTAGGTAGTAAAGTTTAGCACTGAAGTTAATGGTGAAAGGGTCAGAGGAAGGCAGTTTCCTGGGGTAGCTGAAAATGGTGAGCATCGTAGTTTCACAATTCTAAGAAATATGTCGATAAGAACACACATGCAGGATTTAAAAGATGTTACTAACAATGAACATTTCGAGAACTACAAAAGCAGAAGACGAGCAGCTGTGACTTGTAAGGAAGCACTCACAGCAAGACTAAAAGGCAGCTTACCAAGAGCCCTCTGGCTCGAATGGAAGAAGAAAGGAGGGAGCATGTAGCTAAGATGATGGAGATGGAGGTGGAGATGGAGGTGGAGCAGGTGTTTGAGATGAAGTTCAAAGAAAAAGTTCTAAAACTGAAGGACTCTGAAGCTGAGCTCCAACGGCATCATGAGCAAATGACAAAGAATTTGGAAGCACAGCACAAAGAATTAGAGGGAAAACGTTGTCAGTTTGAGGAAGAGAAACCAAACTGGGAAGCTCGACATATTTTAGAACGACAGACTCTTCAAGAACCTTGGAAAGAACAAGAAGAAAGGGAAGGGTGTGGCGGAGTGTGCCCTGTATTCCCAGCTGTTGGGCAGGCTGAGGCAGGAGCATCGCTTGAGCCCAGGAGTTCAAATCCATAGCGAGCTGTGATTGCAACACTGAACGCCAGCCTGGGTGACAGAGCGAGACCCCATCAGAAGACAGAAGAAGGAAGAAAGAAGAAAGAAGGAGGAGAAGGAGAGGGGAAAAAAAAAAAGACGAAGAAAAGGAAGATCTTTTCAACTCTTTATTGACCACAAGTTATGTATCAGTTGCCAGTATGCCGGCTTGGACATCAGCGTTTGTTGGATCCATCTGACCATTTTACACCAGTTTTATCCATAATGATGAACTTAACAGCATGACAAAATTTTTTTGTTGTTGTTCCTGATGGAAATTAAGATGCCTTGAATTGTCCAGGGTGTTACGTACTTAGAAAGTAACAACTCTAAGTACCTTTCCTGCCTTTTCGTTTTTTAATTAAACAGATATCTTCAATTTAATGCAAGAGAACATTTTACTGTTGTACAATCATGCTCTAGTGATTTGATTGCTTATAGGATATTCCAAATAAAAGGACTCTGGAAGGTTTTCACTGAGGATAAGTTCCCATAATATGATGCAAACTATGCTTCTCTATGATAATTACAATATAAAGGTTCCATTCAACGTGGCATATACGATAATGTAATTTAGTCTAACACAGTTGACCCAATTTTTTTTGACACTTCCATTGTTTAAGAATACACACGGAAAAAAAAACCCTGTATGCTTCTTACAGTGAGTGCACTTACGGCTTTTGTGTCAACTTTTCATTTGTTCTGGATACTTTAAATATATATTATTCTTACTTATTGCCCTCTTTAGCCAGAATCTCATTACTGTTTCACTTTTGAAATAACAATTTAGATATGTTCCATATACTGGCCCTGCTAACATACAATATAGCACACTTCATATGATAGGAACCAACAAGGAAACTTTCCTTTAACTCTCTTTGCACTTTATGGGAAGCAGCGGGGGTTGGGGGGGAGGCATTTATAGATCATTTCTAGGCCAAACTGTGAAGCTAATGACCAACCTGTTTCTACCTATATCAAGTCTCTTTGTTTTATTAGAAATGGGAATCATGGCCCCTTGAAGGGAAAAAAAAGTCACCATTCTGCATTTAGCTGTACTCATCTATTGCATTTCTGTGTTTGTTTGTATTATAAAAAATTCACATAATAAACAAGTTATGATGTAAAAGAAAAAATAGGCAATGGACTTGAACAGACATTTCTCCAATGGAGGTACACGAATGGCCAAAAAGCACACAAAAAGTTGCTCAAAATCATTAGTCGGTAAGGAAATGCAAATCAAAACCACAAAGAGAGGCCGAGGCGGGCGGATCGTTCTGAGCTCAGGAGTTCGAGACCAGCCTGAGCAAGAGCGAGACCCCGTCTCTACCAAAAATAGAAAGAAATTAATTGGACAGCTAAAAATATATATAGAAAAAATCAGCCGGGTATGGTGGCGCATGCCTGTAGTCCTGGCTACTCGGGAGGCTGAGACAGTAGGATCGCTTGAGCCCAGGAGTTTGAGGTTGCTGTGAGCTAGGCTGATGCCATGGCACTTGCCCCAGGCAAGAGAGTGAGACTCTGTCTCAAAAAAATAAATAAATAAATAAATAAATAAATAAATAAAAATGGTGACTTTCGCCTTAATAAAAAAATGTTTTTGAGATTCATCCATGTTGCTGTATGTATTCCGCTGTATGGATATACCACAATTTATTTATATGCTGATGAATAACTGGAGTTGAATACAGCCGTTGTGAACACTCCTATACAAATCTTCTTGTGGACATGTTTCATTTATACTGAGTAAATACCTAGCAGTACCCTTATTGTTTCATAAAAATGAAAAACAATATCAAAAAAGGTGCTATCAAAGTAATAAGATCCACAGGTATCAAAAATGTAACAGAATCAAAACCAGAAAGCAACTGCAGAAAGCAAAGCCTCAACAGAAGCCAGTAACACATGTTCAATTATGAAGACGAAGAAAATTAAAGGCCATCTATGAAATGCTAATATAATGTTAGTTAAAACTGTATGTGAAAGTTGAACTAGGAATCTTTTAATATGGTTTACTTTTAAGGAAACAGAACTCTCCTTCTTCCACATTTTCAAGACTGAATTATGTGAGAGTAAAGAACTTTCTGAAGGGCCAGGGCACAAATCTAGGAGGAAACTCCAGAACCAGACCGCTTGAGTTTTAGCCCAGCTAAAACTTACTTCCTACTTAAACACTCTGTGCTTCAGTTTTATTTAAAAAAATGGAAGTGATAATAATGTCTTCCCCAGAAAGTTGGTGTCCTCCCTCAGAAAGCATTAAATAAGTTAATTCATGTAGTCTTAGAACAGCACCCGGCGCACTGTTAAACTAGCCACTGCCACTACTACCATCATCATTGTCACCATCTTCATCATCATCATCACTCTTCCTACTTCCTAAAATATCATCAAGACTAAGACATCTGTGGTTGTTCTATTGAACAACATTAAAAGTTAAAAAAACATACAACTAGTTGGTATATTTACCTAACTGCCAGAGAAACTCAAACAGTTTAAATGGTCAATATAATTAAAAATGGATCCTAAGGTGTTCATTTAGTTTGCCTTCTCAAAGACATCAGGAAAGAGATCCGTGGAGCTCAGTTAGTACTGCTACATTTTAAAAACAATGTAAACATGCTTATACTATCTCACCCCCAAACCTAAGACCATACGCCTTCCCGTAATAAGATTTCTTCTTGCAGCAAATTTTCAGGTCCATATTTTAGTGACATATTATTCTGAAGAAACAGGTGTTCAACCTATTAATAGAAATCAGTAACATAAAATATACTCGATTTTCTCAGTTTTACAAGATTGTTTTCTTCATTAAACTGAAGAACATTTGATCTCTAAAATACAGCGGGTGCTGTCAAGCTGGCATTAAATGATGACCTGCACCAATCAGATTTCTCTCTCTGGAATTTGGACGGATTATGATGAGAAAGAAAGGCAGAAAGATGATATAGTGAGGGGTGTACCTCGTATGGAGATCAGCTCGTGAGAAAATTGCATATAATCAAAATGAACTCTGAACACCTTTCAAATCATCCATAAAATACCAGAATCTGAGCTTTGGAAGCTCAAAATCCAAGATTTTGTTGTTGTTGTTACTCTTTGTATTTAGTAGCTCTCCAGGTTCTAATTCTGGTGTCTGCGGGACCCTGGGTATCCTCTAGCTCTCGTCTTGAAATGTAGAGATGCTGTTGTTCTCTTACAATGGACACATCTTTCCCGAGGTGACTTGGGGGAATTTTTCTTGCCACTATTAGAACATTCTAGCATAGACTACAGAGCTGTTTAGTCAGAAGCAACTGCAATCACAACACAAATTTTTACTACTGAGAAAATTTATAGAATCCCTCTTACTTTTTTCCTACTATTAACATGCTTGAATATAAATTTTAATGACAAAAGTTATTTAAGTACCTTAACAAAATGATATACCCACTTTACAACAGTGAAAATATCCGTACAACTAAACAGAGAGAGAATTTTAACTCACGGAATAAGCAGAAAAAAATTAACAGTAATTAATAACCCTCAATTATTCTTACTTTTATTATTTATGAATATTTTCTTCAAAGATTTAAGGGACAACAGGATATCAACAAGCAACTATTATCACCAAAAAATATTCTTCTACTTAAATGACATTTTTCTGCACACAAAAAAGATACAAGAAACATAGAAGAATGAAAAAGTTGGGTAAGTAAAATAATCAGAAAATTAAGTGGCAAAAGAGATTTCACTAAATTGCCAAAAGGAAAGAACACCAAAACAAAATCTTTCAACTGTTTCACAGAATTTTGGCATTGTAACAGGATCTCTTGGGAGTCTGAGTAGAAACCTGCAATTATTTTCTCTCAGCCAGGCATGGTGGCTCATGCCTGTAATCCTAGCACTCTGGGAGGCCGAGGTGGGAAGATCGCTTAAGGCCAGGAGTTAGAGACTAGCCTGAGCAAGAGTGAGACCCCATCTCTACTAAAAATAGAAAAAATTAGCCGGGCATGGTGGCGCATGCCTATAGTCCCAGCTACTCGGGAGGCTGAGGCGGGAGGATTGCTTGGGCCCAGGAGTTTGAGGTTGCTGTGAGCTAGGCTGACGCCATGACACTCTAGTCCAGTAGATAGAGTGAGACTCTGTCTCAAAAAAAAAAAAAAAAAAAAATTATTTTCTCTCCAGTGATTCTAGGCTCTGACTCTGATCGTTACACTGAAGGCTGGGATCCTATTACATTAAAATAAAATTCTACAAAAAAGGATTTCGTAACCTCAGTATGTTTGAAAATAAGTTTTGAAAGGAAATGAGACTACAAAATAAAAATTCTAACACTATTGAATTAAAAAATAAATTATACAGTTTATCCATGAATAGGGTACATTCTAAAACTGATCTGCAAATAATTGTTTAGAAGCCGGAAGACATTTTTTTTTTTTTACATAAAATATGGTCTAATGGTTGATCATTTTAGTTGAAATGATAGTGTGACTATTAGGCTTAAGCTAAACAGGCCTTCGTGGAATAAATAGCCTGTGACCCTAACTGTCAACTGGGATGACAAAAACAAGTCTCGACTTGGAAAGCAAAGGTGCAATCAAGGTAGGTAGAACTCCAGTAACTCCTTGAATTCATTAAACCTTCCAGGACCACTACTAGGCAGGTATTCAGAATTGAATAACAAAGTAATGATTACTCCTATAAGGTGTTCAGGGGCCTCTAAATTTAGGGTCTCCCTAACCTTTCTTTATGTGAATTCTTTGCCCTTAGGTGTTAACAAATATGGAACAAGTTTCCTTGTTTTTAACTTTCTCGATGGAGGGTTCACAGAATTAATTTCATAACGTACTGAATGTACTCCATATTTATCTACTAATTCTTAACCGTACGTACATAAACCAAACCATTTTTTAAGACAATTATTTTTAAAACAAAATTGAAGAAATGAGGAGGGAGACTTAAAAAGACATCCACAGAAGACGGCAGAGCTAAAAGAAGATGGACTTAAGACTTGGTCACAACTGACAAGGAAGTCCTGTTCTATCACTTACTAGCTGGGTGATCTTAGAAAGTTATCCTTACTTCCTTCTCAGCCTCAATTCTTTCATCTACAAAATGGGAATATTATCTCACACCTCACAGGGTTAGAGTGAGGATTAGACAGGATCATAACATACATTATGATTCCTGGTATAGATTAAGTCCTCAATCATATGCTAATTTCTACCACTCTACCTTGCGCCTCCCCACAATCAAGCAGTTCTCCTTCCAAGTATTATAAATAATAAGTATATTATAAAACACTTCCTTCAGGTACTCTCATACCTTTTCATATTCTTCTTTTCTTTGGAAGAAAAAATACAGATCTTCTGGACTTTATAAATATCTTACTTTGATGAACTTTGTTCACAAGAGGTAAAGTACTTGAATTTCTATTTCTCTTATGTTAAAGCCTCAGTTTTGTGTTTTTTAGAAGTCCAATGCACTATCCATTGTGCAATGGAGCCACCTGTTTTGTGTTTTATAAATTCCCTTCTTTTCACTTATTGATTTAACTTTTTTTAGCATAGCTTGTAATTATTTTCTCTCTCAATCTAACAGACTTCTGAAGTTAAATTTTTACTACATTTCAATTACAGCTGACCCTTGAACAAGACAGGTTTGAACTACTCAGATCCACTTACATGCATATTTTTTTTATCGACCTAACATAGATGGAAAATACAGTATTCACGGGATGCAAAACCCGTGTATACAGAGGGCCAACTTTTCGTATGTGCCGGTTCTGCAGGGCCGACTGCAGGACTGGAGTATGCACAGATTTGAATATACGTGGGCAGTCCTGGAACCAATCTCCCGAGTGTGCCGAGGGACAACTGTATTTACATTCCCTATGGACTTTTTTCCTTCAGCCATTTTATCTTCTAGTTGCATTATATTGACTTTATATTTCTTATCTTTTTCTTACTTATCTTCCTTAATCAACATCATACAATGCCGGTATGATAATTTAACTTCAAACTACAGCAGCAACTCAATTCAGATCAAAAATTCAGTTGTATGGGATGATAATCACAAAAAAAGAACACAGGATATGTAGTCTTAAATATCTGTTCTTCTAAATGCTCTGATGTTTCACTAAATCAAGCCAGACTCACAGGGACCTGTGTACTTAGACCACATTGTTTTGGCACCCATCACTTTAAACCAGGGTTTCTCAGCCTCGGCACTATTAACATCTGGGGCCAGATACTCCTTCCTGTGGTGGGGGGCTGTCCTGTGCACGGCAGGGTATTCAACAGCACCTCTGGCCTCTGCCCACTAGAAGCCAACGGCACCCTCCCAATGTGACAACCAGAAATGTGTGCAGACATTACTGTACACCCCTGGGGAGCAATATTACCCCAGGAATATGGTAATGCTTTGACCTGAATGGGACCTGGGGTGTTGAAGTGAGCTTACATTGAGGGATCACTTTTAAAAACAGCCACGGGAAGGAATGGTGTTAAAGATATTACCTACTGTATTACTCTGTTTTCCACCATGAGAGCCCATAAAAGAAATTTGTTTCAGACTTCAGAACAAACAGGATGTTTTCTTAGGGATGATGCATTATCCTTAACCAATCATGTTCTCATCTTTTCTATGGTCACTGGAAAGCTCAAAAGCAAACTTAAGGCCCATCGTTGATAACAGTGAGGACCTGCAGCATTAATTTATGTGTACTAAATCTCCCACGTGTCGATTTACTTCATTTTTACCATAAACTTTTAACCTTATTTTTTATCTTACTGTATTACATGTATTTCTGCATGTGAACACAAACCCTTTTTTGAATGACATTATGTATAAATAAATAAAATAGGTAAATTGTAATCTTCCCCAGCAGATCATACCCTTCATTCCTCTTCAAATCTCCATCTGCTGGACCTGGATCTAGTTCTTCCTTACAAACGTTCATTTTCCCCAGTCAAAGCCCATAACTAAATCCATTCACTTCAGTGAGCTATGTCAGTTACATAATGTGACCTGCATCAAGTTTTATGACTATGTCCTTCTACATTTATTAGAACTGTATTTCCCCCACAATAGGCATAAAATTCTAGACACTGTGTATCCCATAGGTTGCTCGAGCATCAGCACGTCAGTCTGTAGGACGATGGGAGGGCAGAGGACACCCATCCTCTTTCCTCTTGCTGATGCTGGTTTTGTAGGTTTTTGCTTTTGCCACTAAAGCTTACTTCTAACCCATGCCAAGTGGCATTTGGAATTCATCCTGAATGCTGGTGCATGACAGATGGTGACGCAGGAGTGGCTCATCTGGCACGAGTGACAACTATGAAGAGTCCTACCTGGCCCAACTCCCTTGGATCACTTTCAATAGTGCTGAAAGAAACCGTTTTCCTCTCATTTTAACCCTTAACATAACCTTTCTAAGACACCAAATGTGTATTACAAATATCCACCACAGGTGAGTGGATACACAGTTTGTGGTATATTCATACAAAGGAAAACTACTCAGCAAAAAAAGGGGGTTAGTATGTCAGTACTCATACACAGAATACGGTAAACCTCAAAAATATTATGCCCAGCAAAGACACAAAAGAGCACATACTGTATTATTCCATTTATAAGATATTGTGGAAGAGGCAAAACTCTTCCGTAGTGACGGAAAGCAGATTAATAATGATGGTCTAGCAGCAGCACAGCGCAAAGGGGCACAAGAAAACTTTATGGACTGAGAAAAGGTTATTTTTGATATATCTTGATTGGGATAGTCATTTCACAGGTTATGCGTGTATCAAAACTCACCCGACTGTACATTTATAACAGGTACAAATATGGTATTCTTGCTAAAAATGCATAACCTTGAACTGTTGATGAGAAAACATCAGACAAACCCAAACTGAAGGACATTCTACAAAATAACTGACCAGTACTTTTCAAAATCATCGAGGTCATAAAATACAAGGGAAGACTGAGGAACTGTCACAGACTGGAGAAGACCAAGGGGACACGACGGGTGAATGAGACGTGGACAGGAAAAGGACACTGGTGGAAAGGCCTGCAGTTCACACAACAGTGTCACACCAACGCTAACTTCTTAGTTGTGTAATTGTACCATGGAATTGTAACTTCCTAACATTAGGAGTAGTTGACTGAAGGATGTATGAAAACTCTATACTATTTTTGCAACTTTGTTGCCTAAAATTATGTTGAAATAAAAGTTTTTAATGGGTGCATTTTGTTGTGTGTAAATTGCAACTCATTAAAGTTGATTTAAAAATTAAAACAAAAATAAATCAAAATTATTAAGAAATAACCCTCTCCCAGCCTGATTCTCCTTTTAAGCTCATTAATTAAGGTTTAAATCAAGAGCATGATTAACTGTAAGAAGAAAACCCAAATCCTCTTCTTTTCAATATTCGGGTCAGTAAGTGTAATAAAACACACAGCATCCCTTACCCAAAAGAATCGCTAAATCAGAAGGGTTACTAATTGAAATAAAAATTTCAGAATTACTTTCCTTGGGATCATAATGATATATTCCCCCACATAAATGCTAATATATAATTAACAATAAAATCATTACATGTTCAAATTACAGTAATGAGACAATGGAATTCATAAAACGTTCAAGTCTATAGGAAAAAATATTTAATTTCTGTAACTCTCACACCTAAAAAACTGTTACATATTTGAACTCCAAAAACTACATCATTTCACTTAATATTACTTAAAGAACAGAAAGACATGGGTAGCAAATATCCAGAAACAAATTGAAATTCTTATAGCATACCTCCTCTGTTTCCATTTTCTTCATCCTACAAATAAAAAAAAATGTCCATATATAAATACATATTTATAAACTCTTGTGAAATCACAGCAAGGCTCAATTTAATTCAAGCTGACCTCCCCAAAATGTGCCAATTACAATCTCACTAACAGTGCCTTTTGCCAGAAGGATGGAGTTTTCACAAAAAGACATAAGAAGCCTATGAGTGAAGCCAATTTAAGATGACTTCCAGAGTTCAGTTTTTGACATGCTGAGTGTGAGATGTCTAACAGAGATTTCCAAGTGGAGCTGTCAAGTAGACAGTGGGATAGATCGAACCTGGAATTTGGGAGAAAGGGCTGGTCATAGCTTACTACACTGTACTTAAATGTGCCTATGGGGGCTATTACAGGACTCAGAACTATCTATATAAATAGAACTGCTTGTACTCAACTTTGAAGTTTATCTGCTTGGTCATCGCTATCAGGCTGTCCTGCTGTCATGCTATCCACCTCTAGCTGGAAAATTAGAATAGCGACCTTAAAAAACTAGCATAAAAATACATGTATTCAAACATTTGCTCAGCCTCTACCATATGAAGCCACCACATACAGCAGAAGGAAAAACAAGCATTGGGTGAAGAGGTGATCGTGTGTTACATAATTTTTGACCTTTATTTTGGCTGCCCAAATGTTGTTTTCTTCTTCTCCTAGTTATAAGCTCTGTTCCGAGACTAAGAATGTTGCCAGCTAAGTGACATTTAATAAAGACATTGTTGTATTAATTGCACATTTTCTAAGAGCTATACAATATTAAAATTTTGTAATTCCTTTGAAATGAACTCATAAAATTTCATGATTAAAGTGGAAAAGATTCCAATATATATTTTCTATGTAAAATTTATAAGACTGAGACCTATTTGCAAGAACATCTGTATTAAACATACTAATAGCTACAATTTACTGAGCAATTGCAACATGATAATTTTTATTCTAGGCATTTTACATGTACTGTATCATTTAATCATCACACAATCTGTGAGGAAGGTACTATTATAGCCTGTTAGGCGACTTATCCAAGGTCACACAGCTAACAAGACACAGAAATGGGATTCAAACCCAGGCTTTTCTGACTCCAATGACCGTGTTTTTAACAATTATACAGCAGGTCCTCGAATAACATCATTTCACCCAACGTCATTCCATTGTTATGTTGATGAAGGGAAAAAAACTGATTGCCAGGTAGGGCCACTGTCCACGGGGAGTTCACACATTCACCCCTTCTCTGGGTACTCCAGTTTCCTCCCAAGTCCCAAAGCTGTACATGTTTGGTTTGTAGGTGCGTCTACATGGTCCCAGTCCGAGTGAGTGTGGGGGTGTGTGTGAATGCACCCTGAGAGGGAATGATGTCCTGTCCAGGATTGGGTATCGCCTCCCGCCTTGTGCCCTGAGCTGCCTGAGCTGCTGGGGTAGGCTCCAGCCACCCTCAACTCAGGACTTGTTTTTACTAATCTTTCTGAAATGTATGCACGGTTCACATTTATTTCGGTGTTTAACATTGGAAGAATTTTGGTCTTTATTTAGAAGTTTGGTGATGTTTTTGTGACTAGAATTACACTATAAAAACTTAACTCCTGTTTATATCAGACTTGTGGTCCCCAACCCCCAGGCCACAGACCAGTACTGGTCCATGGCCTGTTAGGAACGGGGCCGCACAGCAGGAGGTGAACGGCGGGCGAGAAAAGCTTCATCTGTATTTACAGCTGCTCCCCATTACTACCTGAGCTCTGCCTCCTGTCAGATCAGCAGCAGCATTAGATTCTCATAGGAGCACAGACCCTACGGTAAATCGTGCATGCGCTAGCATCTAGGTTCTGCACTCCATATGAGACTCTAATGCCTGATGATCTGAGGTGGAGCTGAGGCGGTGATGCTAGCGCTGGGGAGTAGCAGCAAATACAGAGTATCATTAGCAGACAGGTTTGACTGCACAGAGACCATAATAAGTCACTGTCTCCCATCACCCCTAGATGGGACTGCCTAGCTCAGGGCTCCCACCGATTCTGCATTATGGTGAGTTGTATTAATTATTTCATAATATATTACAATGTAATAATAATAAAGTACACAATAAATGGAATGCACTTGAATCATTCCAAAACCATCATCATCCATGAAACCAGTCCCTGGTGCCAAAAAGGTTGGGGATGGCTGAATTAGACAATGGTAAAGTTGGTTTCATTATACCTCATTTTGCTTAAAGTCAGTTTCCAAGAACCTACCAATGATGTTAAGTGCTACTAAAATTTCTAGAAATATTTTCCAATACTAATAATAACAACGACATATTTTAACCTGTGTTTGGTAAAATTATCTCATAGAAATCAAACTACCTATATTGTTCACCATGACTCAAAGCTCATATTCAAAAACAGATAAAAAAAAATTCAATCCTAATGTAATTATCAAGTGCTCTCATATGTGACCTTAAACTTAAGTAATACCATTTTAGATCTTTTAAGATCAAGTAAATTCTTAGGGAGTCTAGTCCAGCAGTTTTACAGACATCTCAGGAAACCCAAACTAGTAAATTTTAATTCCAGAAGTAGCAATTATTCATAATCCTTAAGTGCTATACTGTACATTAAAAAGCTTATCCTATAAGAATGGAAAGATGTATTTAACAAAAATATAGTAAAAAGAGTACGGTCTCTAGTTACAAATACCAACACTACTTTTTAAAGACATCTTTGGTTCATAGACACTTAGGAAAGATTTTCTAATCTTCTGGTTCAAGTCCCTCCAATTAAAATGGAAATCTGGAAGCCAAAAGAAGTTAAGTGGCCTGGCCAGGGTCTCACAACTCTTCTGAATATTGTTATTTCCATTACACTGTTGTGTAACGGTTAAGCATCAGACATTCACATTGGACAAGTTCAAATCCCAGATCTACCGCTTATCCATTATATGACCCGAACCAGCTTCCCCATCTATTATAGGGGGTTCGCAATGCCACCTGCTCCAGAGGATTCTGCTGTGGATGAAATGAGAGAACACTCATGAAGAACAGTACAGGACACAGGGCAAGTGGCCAATGTGTCAACTGCAACTGCAGTTATTCCAAGCTGCTCCTTTCCCAGGCCATGCCACTGCCCACGGAAGCACATTAATGTCATTCACTCTGATGAGAAGCTGGGTTTTCAAATTCTGACTTGCCAGATTACATATCTGAAAGTTAAGTATTGTTGTAATCCTACTGATTTTCTAGAACTGTCGGAAATATGTCAATGAGCTACTTCCTCTGCATACTCTGTCCAGAAAACCAGTTACATATTAGAAAAAGTGGAATGAAGTCTGGAATTAGAAGTCCTTGAAAAATAGATCTGGAGTTTAGAATCACTACAGTCTTTCAGAGAAGATTAAAGTTTTATTTTTCTTAATATGTTAACTTTCTTTATGCTTTGTAGAGACAGGATGGTCTCAAACTCCTCCCGCCTTGGCCTCCCAAAGTGCTGGGATTACAGGCCTGAGCCAGCATGCCTGTCCAGATTAAAGTTTCTATTCTAGAAGAAGAAAAAGAATACAATAACACAAATGTAACACAACTCTTTTAAAATAGAAAAAAGGCAGAAGGGAAGAGTGAGAGAAGACAGGAAGAAGATGGGAACGGCCTTGTGTTATTTTCAAGTTACTTTAATTATTTCTCTTACCTTATATGAAAATTGAATTGCAGACTCTGGGGGATAAACAATAAAATGCCTTAATGTAAAACCAAAGCCTTGAGATGTTCTTTTCAACATAACTGTTTTGGGACCTGGCCAGGCGAATGTTTCATCTTCGGACGGTGATACAGTTTCACTTTGTTCTTTTCCATCTTTATTTTTTGAGACCTAAAGTGAAAAGATATTTAGAAGTTAGCTACATAACTCAACATACTTTCTCACTTAGCAAAAATTTTATGTAAAAATATAATACCTGAATGCATATATGAGCCATATTCTGGTGCATGAATTAAACACGTATTCCAACAAATCATATAACTGTCAAAAACTAAAATTTTTTTTTCTGGAAAATGATGCCATAAAAAAATTAATCAGAAGCAAGAAAGAACACTCAGAAAATGGAAATATAACTGCTAAAAATTAAAACACAATAGAGGGAATGAGACTGTGTAGAGCACTAAGGACTAAGAAACAGAAGCTATGAGAGAAAAGACAAAATCTTCACTAAGGAAGAAGCCCAGACTTTATCGGATGGCCCAACAGCAACAAACGACATTAGAAAATAACAGAAAAGACCTTCAGCTTCTGTGCACAAGTTCAGTATCCACAGACAGTCCTCCCGATGCCCTGGCCTTGCATTTCTTTGACCTCCTCCTCCACTCTCAGCTTTTGCCTGGTCATGACTGAAATCCCTCTACAATCTCCAACCAGAGACCCCGCTTATGACCACCACCTATTACTTTTTCGGCTCATCCTTTGCCCTCTCTCACTTCCTCGAAGTCGCCTGACAAAACCTAAGCCTGGATAAATCAATAGTGCTACTCTGGGCCTGCACCTATGCAGGTGAACACGGGTGGAGAAAAACAAAAACTAAGCTGTTTTCACTTGAAGTTCATGGCCACTATCCTGAAGAGAGCCTTCAGTGTTGGGGCAGTCACTGACAATGCATTTCTCTCTGGTCCATTTGTCCTAGGTGACCGTTGCACCCCTCCTCCCCCATCTTCACCTGCAGCAGATGACCCTGTTTTCTGTTACGCTGACAAAATGGAAGCAATAAAATGAGAACTGAATCGCCTGCCAC
>RJWJ010013523.1:0-39746 GCA_004363605.1 Indri indri | reverse complement strand
TTAACTGGACAGCTAAAAATATATATAGAAAAAATCAGCCGGGCATGGTGGCGCATGCCTGTAGTCCCAGCTACTCGGGAGGCTGAGACAGCAGGATTGCTCGAGCCCAGGAGTCTGAGGTTGCTGTGAGCTAGGCTGACGCCATGGCACTCGCCCCAGGCAAGAGAGTGAGACTCTGTCTCAAAAAAAAAAAAAAAAAAACCAACAATATATTTTTTACTATACTCCAACTACCCTAAAGCTGTTTTAGTTTTTTAAAGCCGTCATCTAAAAGTTTTAAAAACTGAATTAATTACTAAGAAAGCTGATTCTTAAGGGAAAGTAATTTGATAATCAGCAAATCGCACCTCAGAGAGAACCACATTTCTGCTTTCTGGGGGAAAGGCTCTCATTTAGAACTCGAGTGTGTTTGAAGACTAGTAGAACAACACACACAAACAGATGCATGAGGTACATATCTATAAACAACATTTCTCTAGAGAGCAGTTCCTAATATGGGACTGTAGCTAAGCATCTCTCAGATAACAAGTAGGTTTCTACTAGGCCAGCCATGTTGATGGGTTTTCTTTAATCCTGGTGTCTTGTCCATGGGCTTGAAGATTGTCTGTGAAGTCTATGAAATTATATGCAAACCTGTGCATGAGGGTGATTTTTTTCTGACAAGAGGGTGGTTAGAATCCCCATCTAAATCTACAGGCAATAACATTTCTATTCCTAAAGACTGCCCTGGGATTTGGAGCCTACAATTAAGTCTGCTGCCTTGTGACCTGTTAACCACTTCTTTAGAAGTGACATTAACATATTGCTACTTATGCTCCATTAAAACTCCTCTTACCATTTCTCAACTTTCTCCCTCCCCACCCCAAGAATCAGATAATGGTTGCCTTTTTCCAATTTATAGACAAAAAGTATTAAAGGATAAAATTTTCAGTGTCAGGGTTCCCCTATTTCTGCCCTCTTGGACTTCTCTATCACCTGTTCTCTCTACCTGCCTGCTATCAATATTGCTCAAGTGTTATGTAGCCAGAGAAGCCCTCACTGAACCCCCAGACACATCTCTGAGGAACCCCCACCCCCACCCCATGCCTGTGCCCATGCTCCCTCTATCCTAGCACTAACCTTATCTAGCGAAATAGAAATACTTCGGTGGATTTCCCTGAGTTACAACGGGAATGGTTTCGAGTGGCCACTTCAGCCTATGCATCTGTAAGTATCCAGTGACCACGTGAAATCCAAGCTGCTTGATTTATACATGTTCACACTGACAGGTGACAGGTAGCTGGTAGGTGCTTGGAAGAATTTCTGTGCATTTGTGAACATTTATTTATTTAAAGATTCATATTCATTTGAGCACCTGTTTACCTTGTCTAGGATTATGACTTAAGCTCTGTAAGAAGCACACATTTGGCTGAACCATGTGGAAGAACACTGAGAAACTATAGAAGAAATGCTAATAAAACATTAAAGGAGAGATCAAATTGACTACTGGACCAAAAGGCATCTCTGATAAGGAAGACACCTAAAAAGAACTGTGGGAAAGGAGAGGCAGAGACAAACATCTTAAGATAATCAAAAAAAAGTAATCAATGCAAATAATCAATAAGCTGCAATTATTGTGAAATATCATGACATAGGAAACAGAGTCATATAATCTAGATGGCTAAAATGAACTATTATTTCCCTATCAAATGTGCCTCTCATTTTATTTGCTATACATAGGTTCTACCTATTCAAAAGACAGTTTCTTATATATATCACAGATATAAATATTGAGCAATATTGATAGAAACTTGGAATCTGCTCTGTCTTCTGAAACGTGCATTAAACCTACACCTAGTTATGAATGTGCTCTCTCAAGATTCCGTCACTGTACTTGTTAAGTAATGTATGAGAACAAGAATGTTAACTTGTTTATATTAAAATACATTAATAAATCAAGGAATGGCATTAAGATTTCATTAATAACACCTAAGGTCTGCTAGCATAGGTATAACTGGTTATATTCAAATTAACTGTTTGTATGTCTGTCTCCCCTCTCAAATCCCTAGGGATTGGTTATATTTTTAACCTCAGTCCCTATATTGGTTCTATATTTTAACTCCATTTAACAGGTTCTCAGTAGACATTTGTGGAACTGAGTTGGTAATTGAACAATGAAACTGATAACTAAACATTAATTCTATGACAATTAAAAAAAATGACACATACAGAAAACTCATATAAAGAAATGTTAATACAAATAGACAAACATTCCAACCTTAGTGGAAAAAAATTTAAATAGGTAGCAAATTTTTTAAAAGACAATATCTAACGCCATAATACTAAGGTGATGGTGAAAATGATATTCTTCATGCCACGCATAATCATGTGTATTATGGTTCAATATTACTGTCTGCACTATAAACTAAATGATAGCATTATCATCTTAAAAGACAATTTGGCATTATTATGGCTATACAAATATTAATTTCCTACAAATGTATTGATTCTAACCTCTAGAGAATTCATCAGAAAAAAATCTAGAAGGGAACAGCTGTAATCATGAAAATGGAGACTGATCATGTCAAACAGAGGTGGGGCGCCTAGATGTCTGACAAAAGGGATAAAATCCAGCCCAAGCCAACACAGCCAGTTGGAAGATAAAGTTTTGAGTCCAGATGAAAACTAGTGAGCTCCTGATTAAGGTCCCAAGAAGCACGGGCACTGAGAGGCAGAGACCAAGTCAAAAAGATAACCAAGGAGGGAGAATTGCCAGATCACAGTGATAGCCTGGAAATGAGAAGATGGAGGAGAAAGAGGGGGACTGACAAGTGACTGAGGAAGTGGTGCTGATGGCATTCAATGCCCTAGGGTAGGGGTCAGCAAACTTTTTATAAAGGGCCAGCAATAAATACCATAGGCTCTGTGGGCCATGCAGGTCACTGTGGCAACTGCTTAACTGTGCTGCTGTAGTAAGTAGCTGTGTTCCGATAATCCTGTTTTACAAAACAGGCAGTGGGCTGGATTTAACCTGTGGCCAAAGTTTGTTGACCCAAGGACTAGAGAATACAGGGAAATGAGACCATTTGGAGGATGAAGTTCACGAGTTCGATCTTAGTGGGAC
This sequence comes from Indri indri, assembly GCA_004363605.1. Lineage (NCBI taxonomy): Eukaryota > Metazoa > Chordata > Mammalia > Primates > Indriidae > Indri > Indri indri. Next base: position 36,643 of record RJWJ010013523.1, on the reverse strand, counting down.
ATGTCAGCAGAGACATTCAAGACAGAGATGGCAACATCAATCTAGGGATGAAGAAATGCCAGAGTTAGAGGCGTACAACAGTCATCAACCAAGAGGTAATAGTTATGGGGCTGAGATCACCCAGAAAAATGGCTGAAAGGAGGAGAAACCAAGGACATTTACCTGTCCAAATACAAGGGTGGATACCCAACATCACCCTGGATCACTATGGCCCTGGAAAGGTAGCAACGTTACACTCTAACCTCCCTTATCTCCTACTTTTTAGACAGAGGGCTCCTATTTTTAAAGTGGGGCTTTCATTTCCTTTTCCAAGATAAATAACTTTAAAGCTTCAAATTTTTAGATGAGAAGGAAAACTTCTTTTTGGCTAGAAAATAAGGCAGCTCTAAAATAAAGTACCTATCAACTTTATGTTTTATTTTTATTATGAAATATTTTATAAACAAAAACAACCTGCACGTATGTAAGGTATAAGGAATAATAATAAAACAAATGTACCCACTACCATCTTAAGAAGTAGTCATTACCAATACCACTGACAACTTTTCACACCATAAGCATTAGTCTCTAAATTAGGGGCCAAAGCAGGCAGCCCACAGCCAGGTAAAGCTTGCAGACATGTTTTTCTTTGGCCTACACAGTGTTTTTTTTTTCCCTTTTAGTTGGCAACATTTAAATATCAAGAAACTTCACATAGAAATCAGCATTCCATGGTATCATTAAAAATGGGAGGATGTGGCTACACTACACCCACATTAACCATGGCAACGAGTGGCTAGAGCCAAAGAGCAACTATCCCCTTTAAATGAACATGTCCTTAGCAGTTCACTGCAGTCCCCACCATTCCCTATTGTCCTATACCCACCTCCCACTTCACTTATTTATTTTACTTGCCCAGGCACTTGAGTTTGTAACCCCGGCTTATACAATATAAGTGGAATTTCCAATGTTTTGGAGTATGGGAAACACTATTTAAAGGAAAAAAATTTCACAGACTCTCTCAATAGGTACATTATTACAGGTAAGACAGATCCACAATCCTAGCCACCATTTTGAAATTCAAAAAACTCTAAGAAACAAAAATTTTTTTGTAACTCATTTGGAAATAAAACTTGACCTGAACTGACATGAAGCTATTTATAATGTTTATGTATCCATTCAGTGTGAATATATGCATACATTTTGCTATAGAAATAACAAGTTTGATTATAGGATGCTGCCTCAGTCCCTGCTAGAGGTATTATATATTAATAACAACAGCATATGTGCATTATTCCTTTTAGAAAATCTGAAAAATTCTGAATTCTGCACTTGATCATAGCCAAAGGTTGAGATGTGATTAAAAAAAAAAAAAATCTGAATTCTGAAACTCATCTGGTCCCAAAGGTTCCAGATAAGGGACTGTGGGTCTACTGTACCTTTAATGTTTACATTTAAGAAAATACGCACGCAACAAAGCAGATGGGAGTGTAATAATATTTTTAAATAGATTAGTACTTGATTACCTACATTTGAGAAACAGAAATACAGAGATATATGCAAAACATCCTGTGGTCTAACAAAAACGCGTGGTGCACGTACTGATTCTAGGACCCTAGGACCCTCTACCCTGGAGGTTTTCCCTCATACACACTGACAGCCTCTGCCACGAAGGTAATTTCATAATAGAATAACGCTGCCTTCACATATAAAGATGATGTTAAATGATCACATCCTTTTAGGGCTCATTCTTTTCCCCAGTGAAGAATGGATTTTTACTCACCTGTAAATACTCCGATATTCTAGGATTTCACAACATGTAATCTATGTAACGAGGCCATGAAAGATCAAATTGAGAAGAAGCGACGAAGATACAGGACTTCTTTCCACCCCTCCTCTACACAGAGGCTGGACGGAACCCACTCAGATGGAAGCAAAGCACACACAGCTACTACCCTTTCTCAGAAATACTGTTCTGAGCTCCCCTAGAAAAGGCAGAGTAAAAATCAGTGGGAGGAAAAGGAGACAGTGGGGTAGGTGAAGGATGTAGAATGTTACTGCTGGCAAAGTAAGGATAAGGTTTGTGATCATCAAGCATAGAAAGGGCTGTCTCATGGAAGAGAAATGCGATTTATTCAATGTGGCACCAGAGGACTGTTCTGGGATCAGAAGGTAGACCTGCCTTTTACCTCAGCGTGAGAATTTGTGCTGTTGGTAATGGATCCAGCTATCTCATGAGGTAGTGAGTCCTCCTCCTTCCTGGAGAAGGTCATTAGGTCTCTGTGATCAGGGTTTATAGCTGCTTCGGAATCAAAAATCTGGGTTTGGATCTGCAGCTCTGTCATTTACTAGCTTGGTGACCTCTTTGATCTCTGGCTTCCTCATCATTCAATCAGGAATAAATAATACCACCTCTGAGAGTTGCTGTGAGAGTGCAGTGAAATAAATTTAGGCAAACCACCTAGTCCAGCAGCTTAATAAGCACAGAAGACATTTAATAAACAAACATTAATCCTTTGCTGGTGAAAAGGCAGCCCAGTTTCTGTAGTCAAAAGCACATGGGATTCAGAATCAGAAGCCCTGGACCCAAGTCCTACCTTGGCCAACTAGTAGCTGCGCAAACGTGGCAAGTCATTTTTCCTTCTTTACAAAAGAGAAATGATAATCACCAATAGGTGAGAATCGAGCCAAGTGGTTTAGTACAGCACTTTGTAAACTAAACCACTATAGAAATGTGGATGATTATTACTATCAGAACTTTTGAAGATTTCAGTAAAGGAAAGGATGGTCTTCCACAAATCCAAAGAACTGAGAATATAGTAATATCAGGATAAGGTATGGGGGCGGGGGCGAGAAAAAGAATAACAGAGAGTGTTAATTTCCAGGTCCTGCTAGACAAGTGGTTACCAATGGCCAAATGGCGGCCTCTCAGTACTGCATTGTTTTTAGTACCTTGTAGTGTCTCAAGTGGTTGTTTAATTTGAATTAAATGCCATCTAATTAAAATGCAGATCTTTTCTTGAAATTCCAAAGATCTGCTGCACTGGGCCCACATTCCCACACAGCCCCTTTGCCTCACACCTCCAACCTTTGTCAGGCCCAAGTCACACATTTATTTTACTGGCCTGGCCCCCTAGGCATTAGGGTTTGTAACTTTGGTTTATCTAAAGACAACTATCTGCAAAAGCATTCCGGCCTCCAGGGGAAACTTCCATCACAGCAGAAATCAGCGCCCAATGAGACACTCCCTACTACAGCCTAAGTACTATGCTTTCCTCGTTAGGTCCTTCCAACTCGTTTTCTCCTTGACACGTTTACAACCTAACTTCTCCTCATCCTAGTGTACACCCTCCTCTATTCAGGACATCACCTCCCCCAAAACACCATCTGCATCCACTAGATTATCTGTATCGAAGCATTTTCAAGGAACAAAACATCTCTCTTTTAAGCAGGACTACAAAAAACACAACACGACGTTTATTCCTTGCCTGACCAACACCCATTCTCCCCTCTTGCTGATAACAGCACCCTAACTTACCTTGGGGAACCAGCTCTCCTCTACTCTCCGTCCATATGGCTTGGGTGGGGCCGACTCCATTCATTTTTCAGAGACAGGCAAGTGACCCAGAAGCCTTCAAAATCAATCCTGGGACTTTGGCCACAGTGACTGGGAGAAAAGTATTCTTTCCCTCTGGGACTTAAAAGAATGAGGAGTCTCCCTGTGGATGGATATAGCCTGTCTAAAGAGTGGAACCCCTGGATGCAGTGAAGCCTGAAGCCACACTGTTCTTGGACTCTTTTGGTCACATATGAACTGATGAATTCCTGTCTTTGCCCAAGGCACTTTGAGTTGGGCTTTCTTACAACCAAAAGAGGTTGAATCAATGCAAAAAAAAAAAAAAAAAAAATTGAAAGAAGTCCTTGAAGATGGAAGATAAACAAAGGCTCTGCTCAGGTTGTCTCCTCTGGGAAGCTTTTGTTACCTCCCTGCAGCCAATGACAGCCAGGTTGTGCCTCAGCCAGCCCTCTATAAGCACTTACCTAACACATACATTAATAATTATTTTTTGCTTGCCTATATCCTCCACATAGCTACTGTGCTCCTTCGGGGCAGAAACCATGTCATATTCACCTTTGATTCTTTAATACCTTCCACAGTGGCAAACAGTGTGGGCTCAACAAGTGTCTATTGAATGTATGAATCAACAAAAGGCAAGTGGACAAAAAAAACCATCCTAATTCTCTCCTTTGGGACACCCATATTATGAGACCACCTCATAAGCCTTGTCCCTGTGATACATAGACCATTTTCCTCAAATAGACTCATCCACCCATTGTAAACAAATTGCATCATGAGAACTCACTCCTTCCAGGCATTACTAATTCTCCACATGTCCATCCCATGGAACCCTACCGTCGAGTTTCTTACAATGTCTCCATTCTGGGTAGAATACCTCATTGCAAGACACCACCTAGAGCTTGAAGAATTGATAAACCAACACGCAACAGACATGCCATTCACATATATAACTTTCTTCTCCATCTAGATCACAAGAGGGAAAAAAAACCCCTTTGCTTTCTAGCCTTCGTGATTTCTAGCCAAATACACCCAGAATCCCGATTCTGGTGACCACCAACCATCGGCTTCCACACAGTAAAAATTCTAGGCTCTCCCCTGCCTCCATTTTTCTTCCCTGGTCCTTTATGATTACTTAAGTGGAAAAAAATATCTAGGAAATCAACAGCAGGGAAGCAACAGGTTTCCCAGTAAGAACACATGTTCTGACTTTGGGTGCATAATTGCCACTCCCTTAATAGCTCTGTAATAGCTTCAGCTTCCACTGGCACCTAGCAATAAAGATTTTCAAACAGTCAAAGGTCAGACCCAGAATTTACAGTCCCAGTATGAATCACCATCCACTCTATCCAGTTCACAGTTTCCCATACTTGGACCCACACCACCAAGGCAATCTAGTAAGAACTAGAATCCAGGAATTAACAATGTCTAGTAAGCGTCTACCATGTGATAGGAACCAAAGCAGACTCTGGGAATCAAAGGGGATAGAGTAAGGACTCTCAAGGCATTCAGTCTAATGCAGAACACAGACAGGAGGCATTTACATTATAGAAAAGCAGGTGCTACATGAGATTAGGAAAACTCCCAGGAGGGAGATCCAATCTAAGCTGAGCATCAAGGAAGGCCTTCCAGAGGCACAGAGACCTTTACTGGGAGACCTGAAGAATGAGTAGGAGGTGGTACAGGGAAGGTGTCATAAAAGAGGCTTCCCAGAAATCCAGGTAGAGACTAATAGGTAAGAGAAAGCAAGGCCTTCTCTGGAAACTGAAAGTAGGCAAGTACGGCTGGAATTTAAAAGCGTGAAAGGAGAAGCGGCTAAGAGGAAGCAGGAGCCAGAGAGACCCTAAATAGCTTTACAGATTTAGAAGTCTCAGAACTTTGTATAAGAAGAGCAAACATCTCTTGCCTGACACAAAAACTGTAAAAACAGGCCAAAATGACAATCTGACAAATGTACCTTAGCGTTTACTATAAATACTGGCTCCACGGCACACATTGCTGAGAACACGAAGTGGGGTACAAAACTCATCAGAAATTTTCATTTGCTTTTAGATTCACTTGAAACATTAGCTCCCCCCCCCCATTATTACTTGTGTCTACCTTCCTCTCCGCATTATTTCCTTAATTTTCCTGCAAATAACAGAAAAGTAGCATGTCTGGGCTTTAACGGGCGGGGAATAACTCTGGAATCATTTCATCACTGATAAATGCACACCAAGATAACATGGTGGGTATCAAAAAAATTACACAAGAAAACTAAGCAAAAAGTTGAGGGAAATGAAACACTAAAAAAGCAAATATAGAAAACTCGAGAGGAAGTAAAAGTATTTTCATACACTCAAAAAAAAAAAGAAGTGCCCCTGTGGGCTTCAGCCAAACCAAACTCCCCTTAACTGTTGAAAAAAAGAAAAACAAAAGAAGCAAGAGCTGTGAAAAATTCACACTTTCATATCTCTCCGCAGAATAAACAGTAAATTGGTACAGAACAGACAGCTGCCCTGAAAGACCTTGAAATATTCGCCCCGGATCATATAGCACGTGACAATCACCTCTCGAAGCTCTCAAAACCACAAATCATTCCTGTTCCAACAGCCTGATCGTCTGCAAACTCTGGTCTATTCTGTCATTTCAGAATCAATAATGCTTCCTGTCAAGCATTCAAGCAGCACCAAAGGAACATGGAGAAGTATCAGTTTCCAAACCCAAGGTGAGATTTTTTTTTTTTTTTTAATTGGCGCAAGGTGTCTCCATAATCCTTTTCTCCCAATTCCAAATTTCTAAATGTCAAGAACTTGCAGCGGCAGTCAAGTTCCTACACTGTTAGCCCTGGTTTTGAGACAGCACCACCTCCGAATTTCCTCAAAGGGCGTCTTGAAACTCACTAAGCAAATCCGACCGGCTTCAGTAACCCTTTAGTTATCCATTGCCACCATGCACTTGTAGAAGGGCTCGCGACAGCGGGTCAGCCCGGAAAGGCTGGGAATACCGCCCCCCAAAGCACAGCGCTCGTCACCGCGAAGCGCACAGAAGTTTTCGGAGTCTTAGCTCAAGGCAGCGAGCCCGGGCTGGCTCGGTCCCGGGGAAGAGAACCTCGGGATCGGGTCTAGTCTTGGAAGGCGATGCTGCACGGGGCAGGGACAATGGGCACTAGGGACCCCGAGGGGTGCTGCGGAGGAAGTGGCGGCCCGCCCTGGCCGGTCTCAGGGGCCGGGCGGTGGCGGGGCTGCAGGCGGGCTGCCCAAAGTTCGGCGTCCAGCCACGCCGCGGCGCAGACCCCGGCCCCGGGCCCAGCTGACTCGGGCGGGGCCGCGGCCCGGTCCAGAGCCACCGATCCCGAAGAAGAGCCGTCCCGCCCCCCGCCCGGCGCGACCCCCAGCCCAGCCTGGCCCGGCCTGGCTCATCGCACTCGCCTGCCCACGGTCTGGTTGGCCAGCTGCTTCATGCGGTTGAACTGCTTCTTCATGGTGGCGGCGGCGGCCCGCGGGGCTCGGGCCGGGCAGGGCTGGGGACGGCCTGGCGGCTCCTACATCGCTTCCCTGCCCAGGCGGCGGCAGCGGCGGCTTCTCAGGCCGGCGGCCCCGCCCTCGCCGCGTCACTTCCAGCGGCGCCGCCCGCCCTCCCGCTGGGCCGGCGGAGCACGGCCGAGCCCGGCCAAGCCGAGCCGAGCCGAGCAGGGCCGAGCTGGGACGGGACGAGCCGAGCCGAGCCGAACGGCCCCGACCTGGCCAGGCCAGGCCCCGCGCGGAGCACCAGGCCTAGGGCGCCGAAACCACAAGGCCTCCGCTGCCCAACCACCCCCTAGTGGATTCCAATGCATGAAAATCCATCTCGTGTTGGGCACCGGCTCGGTGCCTTGCAGTCTGCTGGGACCGCTACGCTCTGTAGCTGGTCGATCAATTAATTGGTCGATCAATAGAGCCACCGGTTGGGCGTTAGAACTCACTCCTCTGAGGAGATCTCAAACACGGGTGGGAAGAAGCCAGTAAACGTGCTGTCCCCTGTGTGCGACCTCCAGGACCAGACAAAACTCATCCGTGGGAACCGATACCGGAACTGGGCTTGCTGGAGCAGGAGGGCAGAAGGGGAATGGCAAAGGGCACGGGGAACTTTTCGGGTGACGGAAATACCCAGTGTCTTCCCCAGGGTAGTGCTTATGCGCAGGCGTAGACACTCGTCAAAACGCACCGATTTGCACTCTTAAGGTGGATGTGGTTCACTACTGAAAAAAAGCCCTCCAAACTGTGTAAAATAATTTAAAGAGGTTTATTCTGAGCCAAATATGTGCGGCCGCAGCCCAGGGAACATGGTCTCAAGAAGTTACAGCTTGGTTTTATACATTCATGGAGACAGGAATTACAGGTAAAACCATAAATCTATACAAGGAAAGTTTATATTTGTTAAGCCTGAAAAGGCAGGATATCTCAAAGCATGGTTACAAGTCATAGGTGGATTTTAGGGATTCTTTAGTTGACAATTGGTGGAAAGAGTTAAGCTTTGTTTAAAGACCCGGAGTCAGTAGAAAGGAATGATTGGGTTAAGATAAGGGGGTTTTCTGTCATGTGATGGTATAGCAGAATCAGATTGGAAAGTAAGCCTCATTATATGGGGTTAATAAAAAAAACCTCATTTAATGAGGTTTTTATCATTCGTAGGCGTGACTCACCAGGCCTCTTAGGAAGGAATTTGGGCAATAGAAAAAAGAAAGGTCAGAGCTCATTCCTCAGTTCCCCCTTTTGGCCAAAGATCATTCCATGGAATGCATGTGCAGGCCAACAACCAGTAGGAGATCCCACGGTGCTAGGAAAGCTCATTCCTAGAATTGTCTATTTGGTCATCTGGCATTGGTGATGATAGTTTCAATATTAGCAATGTTGGATTTTAAAGGAAGGACGTGGTTTGACCTGATTTATTAGGTCATTAAATATGAAATGTCCAATTTTGAATCAAAAGTTTATTATGTCTCAAACAAGAAGTGGTAGAGTTAATCAAAGTATGCGACTAAACTATCGACACAGTTTTGCCGTTTTAACAGAAGCTTGTTTATTGCCAGCAGCAAAGAAGCCTGGAGAGCAAATGGCAATGAAATCGCAAAAGGCATTTTCTGCAGCTTGTTGAGAATTGAATATTTTTCCTTGCAAGAAGTGGTCCAAAGCCTGGATGAAGTGGTAGTCTGTTGGTGCAAGTTTTGGTGAATATGGTCTAGATGACGGAGAGTTTCCAAGTCCAGCTTCTGTAGTTTGAGCAGTGTTGTTTGTGTGACATGTAGTCAAGTGTTGTCTTGCAAAAGGATTGGCCTGTCTCTATTGACCAATCTCGGCTGCTTAATTGCAAGCATCTTCATCATTTCGTTCAGTTGGTTGCAGTAGACATTGCTGTCATCGATTGACCAGGTTTTATGAAACTGTAGTGTATAATACCAGTGCTGGACCACCAAACAGACACCATTAGCTTTTTTTTGATGAATGTTAGGGTTGGGACTGTGTTTCGGCACTTCGTCTTTATCCAACCATTGTGCTGAAGGCTTGCGATTGTCAAAAAGAATCCATTTTTCATCACACGTAACAATACAGTGTAGAAATGGTTCGCCTTTTTGTTGTAACAGCAAAGAAAGGCAAGTTTTGAGACAATTTTCCTTCTGACGCTTGTTTAATGCATGTGGTACCCATCTATTCAGCTTCTTAACCTTGTGCATTTGTTTCAAATGGTCCAATATTGTTAGAATAGTAACGTCAAACCTTGCTGCTAATTCATGCATAGGTGGAGATGGATTCTCTTCCACTACAGCTTTCAGCTCATCATTATCCACCTTGGTCTCAGGTCGTCCACGTGGCTCATTTTCAAGATTAAAATCACCAGAATGGAACTTCTCAAACCATTGACATACTGTGTGTTCATTAGCCACATCCTTCCCAAACACTTCGTTGATATTTTGAGCTCTCTGCGCAGCACTGGCTCCCTAACAGAACTCATTTGAAAATAACGCGAATTTTTGATTTATCCATGGTCACAAAAATTGCTCTAAAAAAATTTGAAAGATAATCACAAGCCAAACCATGCGTTTGAAAGAGTGAGGATGTACCTTCACAATAAATATAAAAAAAAGAAGTGTCAAAGTGAAATGTCAGAGATATCAACTGTCAAACTTAGTATTTAAGGAAATCGGACATTTCACACCTAATAATAATAGCCAATTGTTTAAGGGGCCAAAGAGAGTCAGGCCTAGGGTTCAATATGAGAAAACATCCTAGATCAGATCTATTAATACGAGCTATCATGATTTGAGCTTTTGTGTCTTTTTCCTTTTCCTGTATCTGGAATAGCATTTATAAGAGATACATAATGATAATATAACAATAAGCGTCATAAAAATAGTGAAGATTAGGCATCCAAAAAAGTTATAGGTAGAATCAGAAGGCAGTACACAACATAACCAGCTGAAAAATCCCCTGCACACATCACTGTATTCTTTAATCAGACTTACAATATGTTTACTCTCCTTATCAACGGTCATTTGAACCTTACGGTACATTTTGTTTGAGGATTGTAGGTCCAACACCAAATCAGAGTCTAATAAATTTAAGCTCTCTTCTGGCCACTTGGTCTTCATAGGTATAACATCCTGAAGAAGGTATAAATCAAATTCAAGAAACATTGGTCTTCAGTGTCTAAATTGTCATTGGGCTTGTTTACAGTTGACCAATCTATTTTTCCTACCACCTTTGTGTTGTACCATATACTGGTATTTGGGAGGGAAAAAAGAGGTTTTATTACAGGAGAAATCATATATAATTCTACAGTGTCATTCTATCATCCCTCCCAACAAAATGGCCCTTTCCTAATGACCCCTTGAAGTCAGGAGTTTGAGACCAACCTGAGCAAGAACGAGATCCTCTCTCTACTAAAAATAGAAAAATTAGCTGGGCACAGTGGTGTGCCCCTGTAGTCCCAGCTACTTGGGAAGCTGAAGCAGGAGGATTGCTTAAGCCCATGAGTTTGAAGTTGCAGTGAGTGATGATGACATCACTGCTCTCTAGCTAGGGTGACAGAGCGAGATTCTGTCTCAAAAAAAAAAAAAATGATGAGTAAACCCAGGCAAAAATGTATGCTGACAATTCTGAAGACATTTTTATTTTTACTTTTGCAATAAGTTTTAAAAACCAGCTTACTTACCAAAGATTACTAAATGCAGGTGACCTTGAAAAGCATTTGGGCTTATTTAGTTAATTTATGAGTACTCCTTGTTTATAAGCCAATTTGGTACCATGTAGACACAACATATAACATAATACATGTACATATACAAAACACATCTAAACATGTACAGACACATGCACACAAAGGTCCAACAGCACTTACCTCAGAACTCTAGCCATGAAATAGCACTGCAAGTTTATTGGTTAATGAAAAATGGTCAAATCTAAATTATAATTTTGACAAAATCGGAACCTGTTCATATGGCTAAACTTTATTTGTCCCATAGGTAATGTAATGAAAGCTGTGGACCAAAGTTTTGGGTAAAGCACTTTCTGTGGCAGTTCGATTTTAAACCTCTTATCTCCTTCTTTTTTTCTTCAGTTTCAATGAGTTTTTTATGTTTATATTTTAGCTAGAACTGGCTGAACTATATAAGAAAACCAAGATTTCCAAGTAGCCTTGAATTAGTAGTACCATAGCAGTGAGTTTTATCTGAACACTAATAGAATGTAATAGCAGATTCAGCGTAGGCAAAAAAGAAAATGGAGAGATAGGCAGAGATCTTAAGAGACTGGACATTTTAACTTTATAGTGGCAGGTCAACCATTTGAGCTTTGAATTTCCTTTGATGTAATTGGCCCATCAGTTTAAACATGTGCACAAGAATTGGCCATAATATGTAACCAGCTAGAGTCCTAGAAAGGCTGGCATGCCTTTGAACCCTTCCAATTACACAAATACTGGGAAGAAGAGATGCCATAAACCAACTGGGGTGCCTGAAGGGGGTCATTCTTCTTGTCATTCTTCATTTTAAGAGGATTTTTTTTGCATTTTTCCTTAAAATAAGGAAGTGAACTGTGGCCTAAGGTTTAGTGTAGTGAATCAGAGTGTGCTAATTGTGGGTTGGGCTCCACAGCGTTTCACCACTGCGTCGTTCCCACCCTTTTACACATCTCAGTTTCTCTCTTAGGAAGTCTGTCACCTCCAAGAGGGCTCTGAACACCAAGTAATCAGATCTTATATGCCTTTCCTGGATGAGCCTCCTTTTAATTAATTTTGCTGGGGGTTCCCTGTCTATCTCTGGAAGTTGCTCCCCAGACACTCCTACTTAAGCCACTGGTCACCCAGGAGTGCCTTTTGGCTGGGAGGAGTAAAATTCGCTTTCTCTTTGGAGCTGAGGAACTCAGTCTTTCATTTATCTATGAAAAGGACAGTTCAGTTCCTTGCACAAATGTGCAGACAACCCAACTAAGATTAATTTTGGGGGGAAAAACCAGTGGAAAAGACCCTTTAGAATCCACCTCCAAATCAAAATTACGATCCCAAAGAAACAACTTCCTAGGAAAACTTCTTAAAGCAAGGCAGATAGCACTATGGGAAGAGTTGCAGGAGCTGCAGTCAGCTGTTTAGCAGTCATTCGGCAGCTGCCACTGCTCCATCAGCCATTGTGTCACCTTCATTCATTGACGGTACTAATCATGTTTCAGCTTTCCACGAAGATAACATGAATAGTTGTGACAGAATTTGGTCAGAACAAGAAATAGATTGTCAAACCAAGTTTTAAAACTTGAGACCGGGCCGGGCGCGGTGGCTCATGCCTGTAATCCTAGCACTCTGGGAGGCCGAGGCGGGCGGATTGTTTGAGCTCAGGAGTTCGAAACCAGCCTGAGCAAGAGCGAGACCCCGTCTCTACTAAAAACAGAAAGAAATTGGCCAAACAACTAAAAATATACAGAAAAAATTAGCCGGGCATGGTGGCGCATGCCTGTAGTCCCAGCTACTCGGGAGGCTGAGGCAGTAGGATCGCTTGAGCCCAGGAGTTTGAGGTTGCTGTGAGCTAGGCTGATGCCACGGCACTCACTCTAGCCAGGGCAACAGAGTGAGACTCTGTCTCAAAAAAAAAAAAAAAAAAAAAGTTAGCTGGGAACAGTGGCAGCCTCTTGAGTATCTGTAGTCCCACCTACTCAAGAGGCTGAGGCAGGAGGATCCTTTGGGCCCAGGAATTTGAAGTCACGGTGTGTTATAATCAGGCCACTGCATTCTAGCCTGGGCAACAGAGTGAGACCATATTTTTAAAAACAAATAAATAAATACATACATAAAAAGTAAAAGGAACAATGAGCTTTGATAAAAATGAAAACTACAAAAGTATACCATCAAGGGACTTGAACAGAATAGAGTCGGGAAACTGATAACCATCAGCTGGAAATACCAATATTACAGAATGTTCATCAACAGAAATTGAGAGAAATAGTTGTAAGCATCAAGAAAACCTAGGCAACTATGAAGAAAGCATGGAAGAACTAGAAAAATTGTTACAGCAAGGTGACTCAGGAATTGGAGTATTTGATCTCTCCAAAATTCAAGAGATGCAAAACACTATTCAAGTCTTAGGAACTTAAAAACTACACTCTGGGAGGCTGAAGGGGGAGGATTTCTTGAGTTCAAGAGTTCAAGACCAGCCTGAGCAAGAGTGAGACACCGTCTCTACTAAAGATAGAAAAATTAGCCGGAGGTAGTGGTACATGCCTATAGTCCCAGCTACTCAGGAGGCTAAGGCAAGAAGATCGTCTGAGCCCACAAGTTTGAGGGTGCAGTGAGCTATGATGATGCCACTGCACTCTACCCAGGGTGACAGAGTGAGACTCTGTCTCAGAAAAAAGAAAAAAAGAAAAGAAAAGTAGAGTCTATTAAAAAATTGAAGAACTTGAAAATAGAGGAAAAGACTTAAAAAATTATCTTCTGTGGAAAATGAAGTGCTGGATGATGAAAAAAAAGAGTTTGTTAACTTGAAGATAATAAAATGAACATTATTAAAGAGTTAGATATGTAAAAAGAAAGTTAATTCAATGTGAACTGTTAGTAATTTTCATTTAACCAAGCAGAAACTTGAGGATAAAATAGAAGATTTGTGGGTCAACTAAGTCAGTCACAAGAATATAATTTTCACATCCGGAAAAAGAAGTTTGAACTTAAGGAACATATTAGACACAATGAGGAGAAGGCACTTTCTAGAGTCAGGAATGGCTCAATACCACCTCTTAATCAAGACATTAACAGTAATTTTAATAAGGGTGACTTAAAGGGAAGCTGAAGTGAGAAACTTAAAGCGAAATCTTTCAAAAATGAAACAGCTTCAATGAAAAGTTAAAGTTGTTTTTGATCCCAAAATGGAAAATGAAAAGTTGGTTTTAGCTCATGAAGATGTAAATCATCAACTGGAAGAATCTATTCTATTGTTGGTAACAACTAGATTTCTCTGGAAAAAAACCACTATTTTAGAGTCTCCAAATATGCACAAAGGACGGTTAAAGGTAGAATTGTGTCTAGCTGAAAAGAGGCTGTTGGAAGAAACAAACCAGTATGAGCAAACTGTCAAAGAACTGTCCAGTGCATCTAACCTGGATAGCTCTGGCAGAATTGTTCATTGTTAATAGCCCTTTCCAGTTCTGCCTTACAGGTGGAGCATGAGTACTTAAACTCAGTCAAGAGGAAGACTTTGAAATGTCAGCACTCAAAACGAATATTGAACAGATGGATGCTGACCATAAAGAAACTAAATAAATTTTGTCATCGAGTTTAGAAGAGCAGAAGTGATTTTCTCATAAAAGAGAAAGACATTTTCATAGAAAAACAAAGGAAGTTCAGAGCTTCCAGAGGGATTTTATAAACATACTCAACCCTTAAGCAAAAATAAAAGTTTATAGCAAACCATAGAGGAAAAAGATAGAAGTCTTGCATTCATGAAAGAAAAAAAAAACTATCTGAAAGAAGAATTGGAGTGGCACTGCTCTGATGGCTGAGCCTAAGACATGAGACACTATTATGCAACTAGAATCTGAGACATCTCAGCTGAAAGTACTCAAAGATAAGCTTGGGGAGGAAAGAAAATATCATCCAAAGATAATTGAAGATCAAAAACAAAGAAAGCTGCAACTACTTCAGTTTTGCCAAGCACAGAATCAGGAAATGGATGTATTATATTTTAAATGCCAGCACCAGCAAATGAATGGCACACATACTCAGCTTTTTCAGCCAAAGATGAAGAAATTAAGAATTTGCAAAATACAACAGAACAAATCAAAACCCAGCAGGAAACAGGACAAGACATTCCAACAGACTGTGATGTTTTTCAAGTAAAAAAAGCTCAGCGTCTGAATATAGAAAAGGGAAGTGAAAAGCATGATTTATCTAAAGCTGAAACTGAAAGATTAGTGAAAGGAATTAAAGAATAAGAATTGGAGATTAACCTTCTCAATGAAAAGAGTATGTGTCTAACTAAACAGATGGATCAGCTGTCCAGTGATGGAGTTGGTAAACTAATTCAGATTATCCAGCAGAAAGATTTGGAGATACAGGGTCTTCACCCTAGAATAGTTTCAGCTTCTTACACTCACAATGTTGCTTACCTTGAGCAGCAACTGCAAGCATATGCTTTGGAAAAAGAACACATGTTAGCTATTTGGAGTGAGAAGGCTACAGAAAACAGCTATCTAAAAAGACAGTATCACCAACCGATGGTATCATTGTTGCCAAAGAACCGGCCATCAGCAAGCTGCAAGATGAAAAGAAAAAATTGTCCACTAGACTTGAAAGTAGAGGTCAGGAGAAACTGTTCAGAATTTATCATGTCTCATTAGAGAAAAGTGTCAGATTTTTATTCACAATTTTGCAAACATCCAGCAATAGTAAAGAGACAAGAGGTATTGATAGTAACCAGTTTGAGGAACTCCTACAGGAGCATAATAAATTAAAATAGCAAGTTAAGAAAATGGAAGAATGGCAACAGTGGGTAGTTACCACAGTAAAAAGTAAGCAACATGGGGCAGCCCAACTTCAAGGACTTTGTCAACTTAGAGCAAAGATTTTAACTGACAGTGATAATAACTGTAAACTACAGATGAACTATACCGAACTCATCCAAAACTATGAAGGGAATGCAACCACACTCAAAAATTGGGGGCAGGAATTCGCTAAAACACTAACTCAGTGATAGCTTGTAATCCGTCAGTGAGGACCAAAACGCAAAGGTAAATTGATAAATTGAATTATCTGCACATTTGCAAAAATGGGCAGGAAAATGTGTCCACTATGTATGAAAATTTTCTCAAAGTATATCAAGCCACTCCTGGAATTGGATAAACAAACAACTTAAATGTTTAATTGTTGTATATTTCTTACTTTCCTTTGCTTATCAACAGCCTTTGCTGCATTGTTTTCTTCATCCCTAAGTCACAGGGATAAAGAACGTTTTATACTACCATCACCATGTTCTTTCTTTGATAAAGGCATAGATCTGTTTCACTTGCTGCAAATCTGAAAAAACCTACAATCCCTTACTTCATGGCTAGACATAATTTATCAATCTAAGATGGAAAGAAAAATTAAAATAGTTTATCGTTTAAATTTCCTAAAGTAGCCATTCTACTTTTAGTTTTATTTATAATCCAAATTTTTAATCACATTCCCCTAAAAGGAGCTTTGGTAAAAAATAAAATAAAATAAAAAAGAAAAAAAACAAGAAAAAAAACTGGGGGCAGGAATTAGTACAAATTCAGCACAGGATAGAGAAGCTTTGCAATAAGAAGGAGAGTCTTTTAGGGCACATCCATATTTTATCACAACTCTCTACCCAGTCATCACCCTCCCCACAGTCAGCAGAATCTCCTGAGGCAAGTAAACTGCTATATTGAGTGAGCCTTCTAAATTGTTCCAGCTAGAGACTGAAGAACTAAGAAAATAAACACAGGAAGAAGTTGCAACGATTAGAACCCTCCAGAAAGATAATCCTAGATTGTCCCATTGGATTGCTGCACCCTCAGAACTAGAAAGAAAAGAACACAAACAAATGGATTTGGAAATTTAGCAGCTAAAAGAGAAAGAAGATGTTCTACAAAAGTTACTTAAGGGGAAAAGCCTTTTCATGAAAGCCAAAAGTGGTCAATTACTTTCCTGGAGAGAAAAATCTCACTAATAAAGTAAACGAAAATGAGATTTTGAAGCAAGCAGTGAGAAACCTCAAGGAGAGAATACCAATTTTAGAAATGGACGTGTCAACTGAAACAGCAAAATGAAAAAATAGCAGAGGCATCCAGGGAAAAGGAGACAGAATACCAGGCATTACAAGAGACTAATACGAAGTATTCTATGATACTGCAAGAAAAGGCGTTTGAATACAGTGTAATGAAGAAGGAGGCCCACAACTTTGAGCAACTATTGAAAGAAAAAGAGGCAAAAGTGGAGAATTACATGAGCTTTTAAACACACTTAACTCAGTGCAGGAAAAAGCAGTTCTGCTTCCACAGGAGAGAGATCAAGCCATGTTGGCCCTGCAACAGAAACAAATGGAAAACCAAGTCTTCCAGAATGAGGTTCAACATTTACGTGACAAAGAATTACATTTAAACCAAGAGCTACAGAGACTGCGTAACCAACTTTTAGAATCAGAAGATTCTTGTATTAGTGAAGCTTTGGCTGCAAAAGACAGAGTGGGTAAATTAACCAAGAAAGTCACAGTATTGGAAGAAAACCTAGTTTCACCTGCAAAGGAAATGGAAAAGGCAAGCCAGGAAGCTAGCTTGCAGGTGGAGTCATTGCATGAAAAATTGAATCTGGTCTCCAGACCAAAAGAGGAAATGGCATTATAGCTTTCTGTCTCAAAGGAACAAGAAAAGCAGTACGCTCTAGCATTGGCTGAATGGAAAGAAAAGACAGTACATCTAGAAGCAAAACTGGTGTCGTTGCAGGAGCATTTGGATAAAGCAAATGCAGTCCTGAAGGAAGAACAAATTGAAAAACTGAAAAAACAAAATGAGGTCCAACAGGAAGAGATGGAGGATGTACAAAAGAAATTGACAGACTTACTAAACGGCATAGAAGAAAAGGGAACAAAGTCCTCATGAGAAACTTCTTCATTGGATATTTTCAAACACCCAAACAGGAACAACATGAAGTGTTAGGATTAGTGGGAAGCGCTCTGGGTATCGAATGGGAGAAAATGGAGTCGTTGAAGGAAGATCGAGGTGCTGTCACTGGGTGGATCATTGGGTGGCTTGGAGGAGGATCAAAAAGACCTCCCTTGAATCCATTCTCCACACTGCTATGAGGGTGAACTTTCTAAGATCTTATAATGTTATTTCCCTGCTTTAAATGATGTTAGGAGTTCCCATGGCCTGGAGTCCAAACTTTAACAGGACATTCAAGGCCTTGCCTCTGCAGCCTTGCTTTCTGCTAGTTACCCACACAGAGGCCACCCTCCAGCCATATGTTACTTGTTGTAAACCCCAAACAGACTATGACTCAAATAACATCAAGGTCATGAGGTTACTCACAGCAGGGTAATACCTTCAAAATAGGTGCTGGTGACTTTCCCAATCAGCTCCCACACTGCAAACCCAGGTCACCCTGGACCCTGTTAACCTTTCCCAATAGCATCATTCTCAGGCTAGCAAAGGGTAGCAAGATGGCTCTCAGTAGCTTCAAAAGTATATCCTCCCAGGTTCCAGTCTGGCAGAACAGAGAGCTCTTCTAAAAGCTCTTCTAAAAAGTTTCCATTCAATTCTTGGGATTCATTCTGATTGTACCAACCTGGTGAGCACTTCCCTCAACACCTACCACACCTGAAGTGTGGCTAGGTGATGTTGTGTGTCAGCTGGCCAGGCCTTGGTAAGTTTCCACCCCTATAGTCAGCCATGGAGCCTCACTTGATCCATGTGGACTGAAAGAAGAGCAGTTTAGTTCTTTATAAGAAACTCTAGCTATTTGTTGTAGAGAAAGGCATACTGGATAGCCAAAGCAACAAATGGCCTCTCTAGCCTCTTGGGAGAAATTCCATGGTGAATGCCCTACTTTTTGCCATATTCATTTGCCAATCATATTCATGATTGGGTTCATTCGTTTTCATTGGTATATATTTTTCCATTGTATTAATCTTCTACACACCATTTCCTTCACATTTCAAAGGTGGATTATGTGTGCGAACCCCTAGCACAGTTCCTAGCGCAAAGTCAGCACTCAAAAAAATTTGTTATATTGTTCAATGACACTGAGATCCAACGAATGTAACATCTTACACTTGGTTCTTCTGGCTGGATCGCTACCCTTCGCCCCAATACTGAGAATACAGCTTGTTCTTCCGCCTCGACTTAATTACAGCAGTAAAATTTCACCTGGGTGACCAACTGGCCTTACAAAGCCTCTAAGACTACACTTCCCAGAGAGCATTGCGTTACACTCTTGAGCCCAATTTCAGTTTCCTTTCTCCCTCGGCTGACTTCCGGGTCACGTAGGCGGGGCCAAAAGAGTCATCCAATAAGCGCCCCCGTAGGCTGAGAGGGCGGAATAACTGCCCAATGAGCGTCACGGCAGAGGCGCCAATGAGCGCGAAGGTTGCTGGGCGGAGTCACTGAGCCGCGCCAGCCAAGTGGAGTGGAGACCCGCTCTTCTCTCCTGCCTTCTCCCTGCTTCATGCTCCTGCCCATGTCGCCTCTATACCCCGTTTCATGTCTCTGGTGGCACGGTACCAGGAACCTCTAGGCCCGTGGCCGCTGGCCTGAGGCAGCCCTCTGCAACCCACTGTTCTTCTCTCTCGAGCTGCGACACGGACTACGAGGGCGTGCGCTGCACCTGCGAAGATGCTTTTCTGTGCAAGAGGTGCGTGTGGAGCGCGGGGTTAGGGGCCGGGGCCCAGGTGGGAGGCAGGCCTGTGTCTGAAGAATACACTTGGACACCCAAAGGGATGCGGTACCACACTCCAGGGATTCTCGCTTCACACCTGTTGAAATGCACAGAGCAGGGGGTCGTTAATAATAATAATAATAATAATGATAATTTGTGAGTCCCTGCTGTGTTCCAGGGTTGGTGCAAGCCTGGGATATCGTGAATGGGAGTGCCCAGGCAGACGTGGTCTTGTACTTCTCGGAGCTAAAGTCTTGCTGGAAAGACAAACATGAAGCAAATACTGAGTTGATGATGAGTTATGAGGAACAGGAGAAGTGCAGGTTCTCCCTTATTTGTAGGTTACATTCTATTGAGGGTTGCTATGATCCTCACTGTGCACCTGTAGCTCAGGCAACTGAGGGGGAAATGACCTTTCCAGGTTCACAAAATATTTTTTGTACAGCCAGTACCACGCTGGCTCCACTCTCAGCGGGTTGGGGTGTTGCCAGCACAAATATGTGTCGTAGAAAGAGAAAACATGAGGCTTGAATGTTCCCCATTTATTTATTCATTCCTTCAACAAAAATTATTGAGATCTTTTTTTGTGTCAGGCCCTTACTTTGGGCTGGTGGGTGGGAATTGAATGCTAGAAATACACACATGATGAGCAAGACAGACGAGGTGTCAGAGGTACTGAAACAGCAAAGTTGGGAAAGACAGGCAGGAAATAAATAAAAACCCATGAAATACATAATTACAGTTTTGTGTTAAGCGCTGAGAAATACTGCATGACATTAGAGTTTGTAATTTAGACAGTAATGTTTATGGTGAGAACAAAAGGGATTATATGGTGGGGAAAACCAAAGTTTTCAATTAAGGCTTGCACTGTTTGTAGGTTCTTGGAGACTAAGCATAGTGATTCAGAGCATGGACTTTGGAACCAGACTCTGTCAAACTGAGTTTTGCATCTTACTAGCTGTGTACAATTGTGTAAAATTCTGTGCCTCAGTTTTCTGATCTTTAAATGGGGGTGGTTGTGAAGATTAAATGGTATTTAACAGTAGTAGAGCACTTAGAGTGGTCTCTAGCATGCAGTAGGTGTCAGTGGTGGCTGATTAAGTAAATAAAAAATACGTAAGTATTAAAGGCTCAGAGGCAGTCCCAGGTGAAGTTTGTGAACGTAAATGGATTACGCTCAGCTGTTTCTTCTCCAGCTTTCAGTTAGTATCGACCACATCTGTAGCATTGTTGAATTAGAAATTTTTCTCATATTAACTGCTATTTGCTAAGAGAATCTGAAGTGCCATCAAAATTGTCGGAGAGAAATAAAATTCTTTTAAGTAGCACATTAAGGTTAGGTTTATTTAATTGTTGGTAATATTTTTCAAAAACTTAGTTAAAATATTAATGAGGTATAAATAGTTCAGATGCAAAGAAAAGTACAGAGGAACAGTATAACTAGAGCATGCCTTTCCTTGACTCTTGGTTGGATAGTTTTTATAATTTTAGGTCTTCCTCTGACTCAGTTTCTGATGCCCTTTGGGTCTACAAACATCTAAACACAGTAGGGGAAGGTTGGGTTTGGAAATGCAAAGTTATGTAAAGCAGTAGATCCCAACCTGAATTGCATGTCATCATAGCCTGTGGAGATTTTTAATAAAAAAATACAGTTGTTCAGGACCTATTCTAGACTCATGAATCACAATCTTCTGGCATAAATCCTGGATTATAAGGCTACAGGTGTTTGCCATCTGGGATGCATTTCCTAAAAGTTTTTTTGTACTAGGTTTTCCCTCCGAAAAATGCAAGGAGATTGTGAGAAGAGATAGAAGTTAAATATCTTTCAGATTCTGTGATATTGTGATCTTTATGTTCACTGTAATGTATTAAACCCCTAAATATTGTCCAAAGGTCACAATATTAAGTAAGAATCCCTTGTGTGAATCATGGGCAAATTACCCTCCTTTGTCTACCTCAATCTCTTCATCTTAAAAATGAGGTTAGGCTGGGTGTGGTGGTTCATGCCTATAATCCTAGCACTCTGGGAGGCTGAGGCAGGAGGATGGTTTGAGGTCAGGAGTTTGAGAACAACCTGAGCAAGAACGAGACTGTTTACTAAAAATAGAAAAAATTAGCAGCACCTGTAGTCTCAGCTATTCAAGGAGGCTGAAGCAGGAGGATTGCTTCAGCCCAGGAGTTTGAGGTTTCAGTGAGCTATGATGACACTTTTGCACTCTAGCTGGGGCAACAGAGTGAGACTCTGACTTAAAAAAGCAGCGGGGGTGGATAATAAGGGTAACCTACCTTTTGGGTGTGAGGATTAAATGAGATAATTGACTCAAAGCAGTTGGTGTCTGGCACAAAATGAAGGCCTCAGTAAATTATTGGTAGTTTTGATTTCCCTCCAGTGTGAGTATTATTTGGTTGAATTTGCTGAGTATGTAGTAGCTGTGGGTCAGGCTGGCCCTAAGTGAATTACAGCCATAAAATCCCTAAAATAACACCTAAAGCCAATTAGCCTCCCAGGGCACCTACAATTCTGTTACTTCTGCTTGAGTTTGCTTTCTCCTTTAGTTCAGAGCCCTTCTAGGGATAATGAGAATATTACCTGTCTCAGAGGGTTGTTGTGAACATTAAATGTGGAGTGCTTCTAGCAGCGCTTGGCATACAGTAGGTATTCTAAATTGATAGTTACTGTCATCACCACCCTATTGTCATCAAATCACCACCACCACCACCATGGACTTGTACTATCAGAACTTTTCTGATTGGATATATTAGGTTTATGCTTACTCATTGCTTACCATGGTAGCTAACTCTCCCATGCTCTCTCCTTATCATGCCCATCATGCTGTGCCCCTAAGTCAGTTTTCCACCCTTCTTTTCACCTGTGACCCAACCCGCCCACCAAACTCTGTCCTCTGAAATCAGCACGCCTAAATCCACAGGTGCCTCTAATTCCTCAGCCTCTCTTTAGCCATTCTCTCCCTCCCTTTGCCTTAATCCTTACCATTCCCTAGGGACATCCTTTTCTGGAAGCCCTCTCAAGTGGCGTCTCCCTTCTTTCATAGCCTGCGTATCTCAGGATTAGGGGCTTTGAGATTTGTGTCTTCCCTGCTGTTTGTTTGCCGTCCCATTTCTTTGAGTTCCATCATACTCAGCTGGACCACTCTGCTGCTGCTGTTCACCTTCTCCTGATTTATTGAAGACTTCGGTGCCTGGCCCTCAGACTTCCTCTCTACCTCAATTCTTGACACCATCCTAGGTGACCTCAGTATGCATGTGAAGAAGGCAGCCTACACACAGGCACTCACTTTCTCGAATGCCTTGTTTGCAATGATCTCTTCTCATCAGATTCTGTCACCTCTTCCTGCCATGATGCCCTGTATTTCCTTCCCGATGCTGCACTGCCTCACAGATGACCAGTGCAACACTCTCCAACCTGATCTCATCTTTTCAGGTTGCTTGGTCAGTTATTTCTGCTGTGCCCATTTTTCCTTAGGACCTCCATGGTTTTCTGTATTCTTTAGATACTCCCTTTCTGTTGTTCCCTCTCAGTTGATCTTAGAGTTTATAGTCTATCACTCAGTAATTCTCTTGGCAGTGCCTCTATCTCCCTTGCCCTTTGGTCCTAGTAGACCTAAAACCCTGGTTGAACCAAACTATCCATTTTTACCGTGAATACTGGTGATAGAAATCACACAACAGGGCAGCTTGGTACTGTTATGAATTCATGTCACCCAACTTCACCTGTGTCCTTAATAGATTCTGACCATTCTAGTATGTTTCTCTGGTCAACTCATTGTCTCATTCTCCAGAATACTTAATTCAGACATTTTCTACTTTCCTCAAACTTCTGATTTACCTCACTCTTTCTCAAGATAATGTCAGCCATTGCTTAACATAGAAAGTGGAAGCCTTCAGGTAGAAACTCCATCAACTTCCCTCCAAGAAGCTTAACTATCCTTTCCTCCCATTGTAGTTGTCAGTGTCCTCCAGTAAAGACCACCAGAAACACCTGTAATAAAACAAATTGGGTTTAGTACTTGTGGTAACGAGGGGCAGTCTCACACCATGAGGAACTATGGGGCATATATCAGTAAAAGGGTGTTAGAAAGACCTTTTAGGATTTGGGCTTTGGGTGATGTGGAGGAGCGTCCAGCAAAGTAGGGATTTGCTCTGGACCTAGTGCTGATATGAGGTGGGGACAGTTCTATCATCACGTTGTCCAATATTTTCTAGAAGGGCTTTGGCTAGAGTAGGGCTAAATGTATAAAGAAGCCACAGTAACTCATATCAGCCAGAGAGGGATGTTTGATATTTTGTGGTTGGCATGTTGACCTTGTTTTTGTCTGTGCTTAGAGAAAATTATGAAGTGGTCTTGTTTCATGTCACATCATCACTGTTGCAGAGGGTCCCTATGTTGGTGTTCCGTGAGATTGTTTATGTCCAACAGGAGAACAGCATGGCCTTTCTGGGTGTACCAGTCAGCTTCCAACAACATTAAGGCCTGGCTTCTGGTAATAGGCTAGCTCATAGAGGTCAAGGCCGCTTTTCTCTGCATGAAGAGAGGCATAGAAACTGATGCAAAACAGTATGTTAGGGGAACTTGACATAGGGTGGGGAGTGGGTGGCAGGAGAGAATTCAGAGAGGTGGTGAGAGAACGAATCATGTAAGGTCCCAAGGAGTGTGGGTTTCATCCTGAGGGATTTTAAGTAAGGGAGCTGACATGATCTGGGTTTGTAGTTTAGAAAAATCTCCGCAGCTGTGTGGGAGATGGGTCAGTGATAAAGTAGAAGTCCCCTTTCCCATGGCCACAGTTATTGCTTGGGCTTTACTCACTCACATACTCTATTGCAACACTTCCTGATTGTTCTGCCTGCTGGCCAGGTCATTTTTAGAACCGCTGATACTACCCTGTCACTTAAAACCATCCAGTTCCCCAGCAGCTAGCAGGTAAAAATGTGCACTTGGTTGAATGACATACTGTACCTTTTTATGATCTGGTCACTCTAGCCTGATATCTGACTGCCAACTGGAAATCTCCACTTGGATGCCTCAGAACTATCTCAAATTCACCATTTCTAAAACTGTTCTTGATATTACCTTCCCGTGCTCTCCTCCCTGCCCCCCACCCCCACAGTGAATGGTGCCATTGTTTATTGGGTTTGCAGGTACAACAAGGTAGGTATCATCTTGGAAATGCCCTTTTATCCCCCTTATGTGATCAATCAGCCAGACCTGTTGATTTTATCTGCTAAGTATTTCTGGAATCTACTTCCTTTCCTTCACCTCTGCTTCTGGCATCTCAGTCCAAGCCAAGGTCATCTGTAATATGAGCTAAGGCATTAGTCTGCCTACTAGCCCCATTCACTCTTGCCTCCCCCCAGATCCCTATCTCACACTGAAGCCAGAGGTGTGTAAAAGGCCCATTTGATCATTGTCATTCCTAGCTTTAGAGCTTCCTGTTCCTGTTAGAAAAGGACTGAGGTTCCTTCCATGGTCTCCAGGGCCCTGCCTGCCCTGTCCTACTTCCCCAGCTCACTTCATACCACTCTTCCCTCTCCTAGACCATTCTCTCAGTTCCTCACAGGTGCTATGTCCTTTCCTTGGGTGGGAGGGTGGCTTTGATCATGCTGTTCCCTCTGCCTGGAATGCATCCTCCCACCCTCGCCTTGCCTAATTAGTTCCACATCATCTCTCAGATTAAGACATTGCTTAACATTCTGTTCTGAGTTCCTGCTCACTTCATGGCGGCACCATTTTAGACACTGTGGACACGAGTGAACAAAACAGAAAAACTAGAGCCCTTGAGCATTGATTCCAGTCGGGGAAACAGCCAGGAAAGAAAGAAGCAAAATGTCTGGCGTGTCAAATGATGGTAGATGCTGGGAAAAGTTGTCATTTGAGATGGAGTGGCCAGGGAAGGCCTCACCGAGGAGGCCAGTGTAGAGGAAAGACGTGCAGGGGCGAGGGAGTGAGCCCTGAGCCCTGTGGGTATCCAGGGAAACAGTCTCCAGGCAGAGGGAACAGAGAGGAGAAAGGCCCGCCTGGAGCAAGGCCAGGGCGAGTGATGGGGAAGAGCAGGAGGTGGAATCTGGGAGTGGGTGGGGGCAGATGTTGCAGACCATGCATGGTAGGCCCTTGTGAGGACCTGGCTTTTACTCTATGTGAGATGGGCACCACTGGAGGATTTTGAACTAAAGAGTGAGGCGACCTGCCTTGGGTTTGACCAGGGTCAGTTCAGCTTCTCTGATGAGAATAGACTGGAGGGGGGCAAGAACAGAGGCAGGGAGGTCAGCTAGTCAGCTGTGGGAGTGTCCCACGTGAGAGAGGCTGGTGCTTGGATCAGGACAATAGTGGTGCACGTGCTGAGAATCCGTCAGATTCTGCATGTGTTGTGAGGGTAGAGCTGCTAGAACATTGTGACAGCGGATGTGGGGTGAGACTCCGGGGCCAAAGCGACTCCAAGGTTTTTGGCTTAGCTGGGATGGGGCTCCCTCCAACAGGCTTCTCTAACACCCACAGACAAGATCTAGCCCCTGTTGAATGTTCTCATGACACCCTGGGCTTTTCCTTGTGGTGATCAGCCTGGTTGTAATTCAGAAATTCATGGTTTAATGTTTGTCTCTCCCACTGGGATAAACTGGATGCCCAGCAGGGCCCATGCCTACCTTTGGGCTCTGTGCACAAGTCAATATTTGTCAGCTGGCCAAAATGACTAGGAACTGAATATAAATGTTCAAGGTGATATTTCCTGATGATGTCTTAAAATTCTGGTTTTCTGTATTTCCGGTTTTGAGTGGTCTGTGTTCTAGAAACTAGACTAAGGCTTATAAAGTTGAAATTTCCTTGTGAAAATTATAGCACTTAATCTCATTTCTCAACTGAATCAAAAAATGTTCCTTGTTGACATGGAAGGAGGTCACAGGGTCACCTCTTGGCAAAAGGCAGCTTTGTCCTGAGGGCTTCAGCCCAGGGCCTCTGCAGCACACTGATTGCGTGTTCCTAGCTATGCCTCAGAGAGTGAGGTTGAGATTTTGATCTGAAGTATTTTCAAGGCAGGTGCTGCTTTTCATCCCTGGGAAGATATGTCACTTTCAAGCTAAAATTCTGTTGAAAATAAACTAGTCGTAAAACTTGCCCATCAATAAAGTAAAGCATGGGTAATTTTGTTGTTTTTCATTTCTTTTTTTTTTTTTTTGCTAAGGAGCCAATTAAATTGTGAAAAATATCTGCCAAAGATAAAAATCTTAGAACTAGAATATCTCACGTCATTTTTTTCTTAATTCACTTATGTCATTAAAAAATTAAGTTTATTTCTTCCCCACTTCATGGCCTAAAATGAACGTATTGTACATGGCATTCATGTAGATCCGCCTCCTTCTTTTTAATAGCTGCCTAATGTTCCGCAGGATAATTGTAGTTTATTTGGTCATTCTTCTATTCATGATTTAGGTGGCTCTGGTTTTGCTATTACAATAATGCTATGATGAAAATTTTTGCACATATGTTTGAGTTTTCCTATGAAATAGATTCAGGGGAGAAATTTCTGCCAAATGGTCCTCAAAAGAGATTGTGTCAGTTTCCGTTCCCACCCATGGTGAATGAGATGCCAATTACTGAATATTCTCGGTGTCTTCAGTTTACCAACTGGCAGGTACAAAATAATCTCTTCAATTTGTATCCTATAATTACTAGTGAGATTGAGCATTCTTTTTTATTTTTTGGTATATATTTATGGGGTACAAGTGTAATTTTGTTACATGGATTGTGTAGTGGTAAAGTCCAGGATTTGAGGTTGTTCATCACCCGAATAACATACATTGTACCCATTAAGTAATTTTTCATCATCTATCCCCCTTCCAGCCTCCTGAGTCTCCATTGTCTGTCATTCCACACAATGCTGATGTGTTTAGTCTGCTCAGTGTCGTTGATATTTTTTATGTGAACCCTCTCTCCTTATCATTTCCTAATGGGCTGTTTGTCTTGTTTGGTTATTTGTATTTTTATTATTGATTTCTAAGAACCCTTTATGTTGGGCATAGTAATTCTTTGCTGCTGTAGTTGCAGTACTTTCTGCCAGGCTGATGCTTGTCTCTTGGTTTAATGTGTATGGTGGATTTCATAATTCAGTAGTTATAAATCTTTATGAGGCAAAACCTGTCAATCTTTACCTTGATGGGTTGTGGGTTTTGGGTAGTGCTTAGACCATTTCCAGTCATGATAACTTTTCTTTTAGCACTTTTATGGTTTTGGCTTTTATGTTTAAATCATTCATCTCTCTTTATTGGTTTGCAT
The DNA here is from genome assembly GCA_004363605.1 of Indri indri. Taxonomy (NCBI): domain Eukaryota; kingdom Metazoa; phylum Chordata; class Mammalia; order Primates; family Indriidae; genus Indri; species Indri indri. Next base: position 8,933 of record RJWJ010013523.1, on the reverse strand, counting down.
ATTGTAAGGTTGCAGTGTTGATATTGTCCCAAATCATTAGCCAGTTGTCCCTCTACCAACTAACGAATGGTCTGTATTTCCCCATTGATTTGAGGCATTACTTATGTTACGTACTAAATTCTTATTTACACTTTAACATGGCAGTGCATATGTCATCCTGACTTTCAGTTGAAGTGGCTTTTTTTCCATTCTAATGGCTAAAAACCTGGACACCCAAAGTTACTTGGTTGTAAGTTGAGTCAGAGCTCCCATAGCTTGTTTCACAGGTTAAGGATAGGTTTTTACCAGGAAATTTCACAATTTTCCAAGTCCATTTGAGCAGCTTTGCTCCAGGAACGAAGAAGAAGAAAAAGAAAAATACTAGCAAAAGACATATGCTTTGAGTGTGTTCTTTTTCATGAAGAAAGCAGTACCGTTTCAGGAAGCTCTACCCAGTAAGACTCCTGTGTGCTTCTCACTGGCCAGAAGTAGGTCCCTGGGAGCTGAGAATTTCTAGTAAGGCCAATTGACACCTCAAACAAACTTGGCATTCTCTTAATAAGGAAGAAGGAATGAATGGATATTGAAAAGGGAATTTGGAATGTCTGCTACATTCTTTTTTTTTTTTTTTTTTTTTGAGACAAAGAGTCTCACTCTCTTGCCTGGGGCGAGTGCCGGGGCATCAGCCTAGCTCACAGCAACCTCAAACTCCTGGGCTCGAGCAATCCTACTGTCTCAGCCTCCCAAGTAGCTGGGACTACAGGCATGCGCCACCATGCCTGGCTAATTTTTTTTTCCTATATATATTTTTAGCTGTCCAATTAATTTCTTTCTATTTTTGGTAGAGACGGGGTCTCGCTCTTGCTCAGGCTGGTCTCGATCTTCTGAGCTCAGAACAATCCGCCTGCCTCGGCCTCCCAGAGTGCTAGGATTACAGGCGTGAGCCACCGCTCCCGGCCTCTGCTACATTCTTAGCTTTTTTTTTTTTGTTTTGTTTTTTTGTTTTTGCTTTAGAATTTCTCTAGGTATTCTTAAGGTAGAGGGAGAAGAGAGAAGTAAGGAGAGGGGAGAGAGGGAGATAATTTACGTATAATAAAATGCTCAAATCTTCAGTGTTCATTTTGATGAGTGTTGACAATTGTCTATACCTGTATATACAATTATACACCACCACCCAAAATAAGAGACAAAAATCTTTCTTTTTTTTTTTTTTTAATCCTTTGGGTCTTGCTTTTTTGCTCAGGCTGGAGTACAGTGGCGCAATCACAGCTCACTGCAGCCTTGAACACCTGGGCTCCTCCGGCCTCAGGTTGCCAAGTAGCTGAGACTACAGGTGTGCACCACCCTGCCTGGTTAGTTTATTTTTCCAATTCTTTTAAAGATGAGCTCTCACTATGTTGCCAGGCTGGTCTCGAACTCCTGGCCTCAGCCTCCCAAGTTGCCAGGATTACAAGGGAGAGCCACCATGCCCTGGCGGTAGATACAAATTATTTCTGAAACTCCAGAAAGTTCTCTTGTATCTCTTCCTTATTAGTCTTTTCACCCCACCTGGTAACCATTTTCTGAGTTTAACTGCTATAGATTAGATTTGCCTGTTGTTGAATGTCATGTAGTTTGTTTTCTTTTGTGTGTCTTTTACTGAACATGTTCTTTGAGATTCATCCATGTTGTGTGTGTTGTCAAAGATAAAGCTGGACACTAAAGTGGTAAGGACAGATTTTAATCAGTAATAACTATTGCAATTCAGTCCAATTCAATCCAGTGTGAACTGAGCTCAGCTTCAGTTTGTATAGAGGGGACTGGGTGTTGTAAGAGGAGAATGAGAAAGTAGGGAGATGAGCTGGGCTCAGTAGAGTCAGAAGTGAAAAATTACTAAAAGTGGGAAGGGCGGGTGGGCCCAGGTGAAACCAATCCCTCTGGGTTTGCCAACTTGGGCTTATCCCAGTTAGGCTCCTACCCTCCCACAGAGGCTGGAAGAGGGTCCCTATCTTTGGGTGTTGGCTGGAACAAACAAATTCTTTAGGCAGCCTTGACTTTTCTCAGGCAGGCACTTTTAGGGGGGCCATCATAGAGATAAGGCCTCGAGCTGTTAGAAAGTATGTTAGTGTTTAAGTCTTTATTGGACAGGATTGAGGCCTAGGGGAGAAGGGGCTACGAGGAGCCTGGCTAGAGTTTGATCAAAGAGAGAATCTTTGTCAGTGTAAAGAAAGAGTTTGCTCCTTTTTAATGTTGTATGTACCACAATTTGTTCATCTGTTCACCTGTTGTTGAACATTTGGTTTGTGTTCAGTTTTTGGCCATTGTAAATAAACTGTGATGAACATTCTTGTATAAGTCTTTCATTTTTCTTGGATAAATGTCCAGGAGTAGAATTGCTTAGTCATCAGGTGGGTGTATTTTTGTCAGACTAATTTCCAAAGTGATTTATTAGTTTATCCTTCCCACTACCAATGTAGCAAAACTATAGTTGCTCTATATCCTTGTTAATATTCAGTATTATCTGTGGATGTGAAATAGCATCTCATTATGGTTTTAAATTATATTTCCCTGGTCAATAATGATGTTAGGCACCTTTTTATGTACTTTTTGGCCATTTCTTCATCTTTTATGAACTAAGTCTTTTGATGATTTTTTTGATGATTTTGTTGTTTTTGATTTGTCAGTGTTTATTATATATTCTGCATAGGACTTTTTAATCAGACAAATATATTGTAAATATACATACATGTATAGGAAAATGAAATTTTGAAATACCGTTTATAATGGTATCAAAAAACAAACTAGGAATGTCTAATGAAAGGACATGAAACAGCTTTACACAGACTACTTAAAATATTTTTAAGATAAATTAAAGAAGACATAAATGGGAGATAACCTTTGTTCATACATTAGAAGACTTGATATTATTAAGATTTCTGTTCTTCCCAAATTGATCTCTAGAGTCAATGCAATCCTACTCAAAATCCTGTTTCTTTTATTGAAGAAATTAATGAGTTGATTCTAAAATGTGTATGCGAATGCAAAGGATCTGGAACAGCCAGATCCTTCCTTCAAAAGAAGAGCACAGTTGGAGAACTTACACTGCTTATTTTTTATACTACTTAATTTTAAGACTTGCTATAAAGCTACAGTAATCAAAACATTGTAATCTTGACATAAAGATATGTAAATAGATCAATGAAACAGTCCAGAAATAGACCTATGTACTACCAGTTGATTTTTGCACAGAGAGGGTAAGTCAATTCAGTGTGGGGAAGGAAAGTCTTTTAAACTAAATTTTGGATGAACTGGATGTTCAGGTGGGGAAAAAATGGACCTTGACCCCTATCTCATGCCATACACACCAATTAATTGGTAATGGATCATAAACCTACACATAAAAGCTAGAATCATAAAGCTTCTATAGGAAAACATAGGAGACTATCTTTGCAACCTCAGAGTGGGCAAATATTTAATAGGTAGAACACAACAAGCACTAACTATAAATGAAAAATAGAAAATGAACAGGTAAACCATCAAATATTTATAGTACATGTTCTTAAATGTTTTATTGTTTTCCTGAAGTAATTTAGCATTATTAGGTCTAGGGCATCTTGTCCTTATATTCCATATTAACAGGTTTTTTGTTAAATTAGATATGGCACATTGATCCAAGGGAACTTTCTGATTGAATTCCCCTGCTCATTTCACCCTCCTGTGACTGTGATCCCTTTTCCTATCACGCTTTGCCCAATATTTAGCGACTGCTTACAACAGACACCGATTTTAGATCCTATTAATCCTTGTAAAGTAAGCAGATGTTAGATGTAGCCAAAAGGCAACACCCATAGTCTGCTGTGGGAGGGAATTGTAGCCTGTGATTCTTCCTAGTTACTGAGACGCAGTTTTGTAGTTGAGTCTATGCTTGAGTTCTGGCAGGTCCGCTTAGGAAACTGACAGACCTCGGAGGAGGGGAAATAAACCCAAAGTCTGTTTAGGGACAGAGTCTCTTGCCCTTAAGACTTTGCTGCCTGCCTTCCATTTATAAACCAAGAATAAAACCAATAGGAAATAGAAACTAAAAGTGAAACTAAAAGATGTAGAAGAACAATGGTAAAATTAAAATTGGAGGCAGTGCAAATTGGAAAGACCACAAGCAGTATATAGTTAAAATTTGATATGTGAAATTTTATTGCTAAAAATAGTTGATTTTTGCAATCCTGAAAACATCTAATGGTCCATATCAGTTAATGACAGACTGCATATACCATGATGGTTCTGTAAGATTATCAGAGAGCTGAAAAATTCCTATCAGCTGTTGACATTGTAGCCATCGTAATGTCCTAGAGCAAGGCATGACTCCCGTGCTTGTGGCAGTGCTGGTGTAAGCAAACCTGTGCTGTCGGTAGTATAAAAGTATAGCACATACAATTATGTACTGTACATAATATTTGATAATGAAAATAAATGTGTTACTGGTTTATGTACTTACTATACTATACTTTTTATTATTATTTTAGAGTACTCTCCTTCTACTTATAAAGAAAAAGGGTGAATTTTAAAACAGCCTCAGACAGGTTCTTCAGGACGTATTCCAGAAGAAGGCATTGTCATCATAGGAGATGACAGCTCTAAGCATGTTATTGCTCCTGAAGGCCTTCCACTGGGACGAGATGTGCGGGTGGAAGATAGTGATATTGATGATCTTGACCCTGTGTAGGCCTAGGCTAATGTGTGCATTTGTGTCTTAGTTTTTAACAAAAAAATTTAATAAGAACAAAAAGTTTAAATGTATGAAAAGCTTATAGAATAAGGATATAAGGAAAGAAAATATTTTTATACAGGCTGTGTAATGTCTGTTTTAAGCTAAGTGTTATTACAAAACAGTCAAAAAGTTAAAAAAATTAAAAGTTTATAAAGTAAAAAAGTTATAGTAAGCTAAGATTAATTTATTATTGAACAAAGGCAAAAATTTTTAATAAATTTAGCCTGAGTGCACAGCATTTTTACAGTTGACAGTAATTTACAGTAAGATCCTAGGGCTTCACATTTTTACACACTACTCATTCACTGACGCAGAGCAACTTCCAGCTGCGCAAGCTCCATTCGTGGTCGGTGCCCTGTATAGGGGCACCACTTTTTGCCTTTTATACCATGTTTTTATTGTACCTTTTTTAGTTTATACACATAAATATTGTGTTACAGTTGCCTACAGTATTTGGTAGAGTATATGCTGTACAGGTTTGAGGCCTAGGAGCAGTAAGCTGTGCCATGTAGCCTAGGTGTGTAGTAGGCTGTACCGTCTAGGTTTGTGTAAGTATATTCTATGATCACACAATGGTGAAATTGCCTAACAATGCCTTATTTCAGAATGTATCCCTATTGGTTTTTTTTTTGTTGTTTTTTGGTGTTTTGTTTTTTTTTTGAGACAGAGTCTCACTCTGTTGCTCTGGCTAGAGTGAGTGCCGTGGCATCAGCCTAGCTCACAGCAACCTCAAACTCCTGGGCTCAAGCGATCCTCCTGCCTCAGCCTCCTGAGTGGCTGGGACTACAGGCATGCACCACCATGCCCGTCTAATTTTTTCTACATATTTTTAGTTGTCCAGATAATTTCTTTCTATTTTTTTTTTAGTAGAGACGGGGTCTCATTTTTGCTCAGGCTGGTCTCGAACTCCTGAGCTCAAACAATCCGCCCGCCTCGGCCTCCCAGAGTGCTAGGATTACAGGCGTGAGCCACCGCGCCCGGCCTGTATCCCTATTGTTAAGTGTCACATAATAGTATGTACACAAACAGATACATATGCATACCATTTGAGCAATTAAAGCGTTATGAGGGAAAAAACCACGTGTGTGTGGGAGATGTAAATGCAGGTGGGTAAGTGGGTTTGAAAAGCAATAGCCTTAAGTTCCCACATTAATAGAGTTAAGTTCCACAGCTGAGGTAACTACCCTGACCTCTGTCTATAAAGCACTGCCGTCCTTGTAGGATTGTTATGTGGTTTATATGTGCTGTATTCATCAGGTATTTGGAATAATGCCTGGCATATAGTCAATGCCTGTGTCACCCGCACTCCCGCCGTGTGGCTTAAAGAAGTAGGTGAGGCGCCAGGCTTGATTTTTACAGGCTGGTAGAGCAGGGAGGCCTCTCCCATTCCCTGAAGCCTCAGGTGAGGAAACACCTGTTGGAGGTGGATTTCACACCTTTTAGATGAAGGACCCGTTGTTGTTGACACGCATACAGATACGACAGACAGTCATGTTTCTGGAATGATTAGGTGGTTGGACGAGATCAGTGTTTCCCACAGGAGGAATATGAGATGATGTTAGGTGGTACACAGGCAGACATTTTACGTTTTAATACATAGGTATTTATGACAGTGTTGCGTTAAAAGAAAATATTAGGTAGCACATCAAACCTGAGTATTAAAAAAGTGAGTGACTCAAAGACAGACTAAATGGAACAAGTGTGTGAATGTCATAGAAATTGAAAACAGTAGTAGATTGAAAGAAGACTTGGAAAATCTTTAGGGCCTTTCCAAATCTGAGATTTTTGATTCTTTGAATCTGGGCTTTCCATATGAAATAAGAATATACAAACAGAAGGGACGTTCCCTGGGTTTTGTGAGCAGAGGACTGTAGTAGAAATTGACAGGCAGAACTTGGTGCTCAGTGTCATAGATGGTGCAGCAATAACTGCTATTTACATTTAGGTGTCTGCTCTGGGCAGTCGTGCGTGTGTGGGCCTTCTAACAAGATGGGAACATCCTTTGCATGTAATTTTGTAGCTTGCTGTGTTCACCCGATACCATAACTCTATGCTGAGTGTTCTTGTAGAGAAATGTGTGTGCCAGTCTTGATTTCCTTAGGATAGTCCTAGCGGTGGGACCGTTCGGTCACCGTGTATGCATGTAGTTTCAGGCTTTTTATACCTGTTGCCACAGTGCCTTGCAGCATGCCTGTGCCCACTTACGGTTCTAGTGGTTTGGGTACACTCTTCCTTATCCCTCTCCACAGCCAAGTTCGATTAAACAATAGTTTTGTTTCCAATTTGGTAGAAATATTGCTTTATTTTTGCTTTCGTTTTGCATTTTTTAAATTATTGATAAGACTGAACTTTTTGTGTCTTCATTGATCAGTTGTGTTTCTTCTTGTGTGAATTGCCTCCAGTTAGTCTTTTGCCCATTTTTTCCATCTGGGATTTTAGGGTTCTTATTAATTTATAAGAGTTCTTTACATTGTAAGGATGTCAGTACTTTGTAATATATTACAGATATTTTTCCTAGTTTAATACTTGCCTGTTATGTTTGCTTATGATATTCAAACTTAACTGGGTTTTTTTTTTCGTTGTGAAGGCAGTACTATATTTGATTTGTTCTGTGACTCACATGTTCTTTTTTTGTAAAGACATGGTCTGCCAATGTTGTCCAGACTGATCTCAAACTCCTGCCCTCAAGTTGTCCTCCTGCCTTAGCTTTCCAAAGCACTGGGATAACAAGCATGGTCTCATTTAACTTCTTTGAAATCAGATGTGATTCATTCTCTGTGTCCTGTAGCCATTGTCAGTCATGTTAGAGTTGTCTTTACCTGTGCCTGAGGATGTGATTGTTATTCCTGGTGGCATGGCTGGGCAGCTGTGACTGCAGCCCATGGATGCTTTAGTTTACAAACCATTTAGGGACCTTTTGAAGAAGGAGCAACAAATCCTGATTGCTGTTTGAAAACCATTTATTGACAACTTCTGATGAGATCCAGAAAGAATCAGTCTTAAAACTTAGAGTGGCCAGGCATGGTGGCTCACACCTGTAATCCTAGCTCTTTCGGAGGCTGAGGTGGGAGGATCACTTGAGGCCAGAAGTTTGAGAGCAGCCTGGGCAATATAGTGAGACCCTGTCTCTACAAAAATAAAAAAAATTAGCTGAGTGTGGTAGCATGTGCCTGTAGTCCCAGCTACTCAGGAGGCTGAGACAGGAGGATCACTTGAACCCAGGAGTTTGAGGCTGCGGTTGAGCTGTGATGGTGCCACTACACTCTAGCTTGGGCTGTAAAGCAAGACCCTGTCTCAAAAAAAAAAAAAAAAAAAAAAAGAACCTTAAAGTGAGGGTCAGCGACTTGGAAGAAAATCTAAGAGAAGATGGTGGAGCTCTCAAAAATGCCACATTGCCAAGGACCCTGATGGCACTAGAGTTGATCTTGTGTAAAAACTCACAAACATCCTGAAATTGAAGACTTAACCAACCTGTTCCATTCATCTTTTCCTTTTTATATGTGTGCCAGAGAGATATAACAATCTGTTTAAGGCTGAAAGAACTTTTTCAGTAACCACAAAATTAAAATTCTAGATGATAAGAAAAAGTTAATTTAATTGGCGGGGTTTTTTCTTCCTTGGTGGTTTATCTTACTATTGATGCTATCTTCAAGTTGATGAAATATATCCTATGGTTAGTGGAGAAATTTTAGAAAATATAGATGAATAAAAAATAAACACCAGAAATCTGAGAAAGAATTATTAATATGTTCGTATCAATCCCCTGATAAATCTCTGTATAATACAGACACACACATATGTGTTTATTGATATGTATACTACATATATTTTTGCCATCTAATTTGTATTTTAAATGCCTGGTTAGTATTTCCTTGTGTGGATACACTGTACTTTGTTGGGTTAATCTCTAACTGATGGTAAATCCTGAAACAAGATGCTCATCTCCCTTCAGAAGTCCCCTCAATAGTGCCGGTGCCCTGTTCTTATTCTCCCAATAGTGTGTCCTCAGTCTTTTTATCTTGGCCACTCCAAAAGACCAGACAGTGAGATCCTTTCTCCCTGGGGCATGGAAACCTCTTGCAGTGATCTGGCTATGAGGAATGGAAAAAGACAAATGTTAGAAGCATTAGAAAGTGGGAATTGATGGGAATTAGTGATTGGATATATTTGTGTCATGTCCCAGGCATCTCACCTCTTTGTCCTCCTGTAC